>JAUKPT010003663.1:0-11820 GCA_032273505.1 Nanomia bijuga | reverse complement strand
AGGTATATATATATATATATATATATATATATATATATATATATATATTGACATGCATGCTAGCATCATCTACGACACTGGATTTGCTGGCCCCTGGTTTTATAATAATATGAAGATTTTCTTTTTGTAGTATGCTTTTTCAATCGGCATACGGTTTTTTAAGTTCATTTTAAATGGAATGTACCTTTTATATGGACGTTACAATGATGTGATGAAAAGAAACATTTTATACATTTTATTTACTCACCGGCTTCTGAAAGGCACTGGATGGAAAACGCTCACGGTAAGAAATGTGGAGGCTGAATTTGCAATTGAAAAAACGAGTTTATTCTTCTTGCGTCAACAATACATCTTACCTATGCCTCTATAAAATGAGATGAAATTTGATGATTTCTAAAATAATTGGCGTCTAAAACAATCGCGCGAAAAAATACTTAGTCAGCCACCACATTATCAAGATTTAGATAGTATTTTTACATTTCGTAAATAGAACTCAATGTTTGTCCCTTAGGACTAAAAGGAACTAAAAACATCCTGTAATAATGTATTTTACAAGATATATTTTTGGCATATAGATAAAAAAAGAAATTGTACTTTGGTATGCTAAAGAAAACTGGTTTTACGAGAAAGAGTATGTTATGTATATCGTTAAGGAATTATAGTCTGTTTCAGATTCTGTGAGACTGAGACGGAAGTGTTAATATCTCAGGTTTCCCATGATCGTTTTTCATCCGGTTTTCGGGAAATGTAAGAAGATGCTATGAAAAAAAAGAATCAGTGAAAAAAATTCGGAAAAATGAGAAGGAAGAAGGCGAAAAATGAATAAGAAAATCAGCAACTATGAGAAATAAGAGTCTGAGATAGCGTCCATTGACTATATTCATTTCCCAGAGAGGTCGATATTTCAGGAGATATGACCCTTTTTGTAACACCCCCTACTTTTCTCTAAAAGAAAAAATCTGGGTGTTATGTTATCAAAACCAAAGCATAAACAAACTATAATAATCGTGCGATAGGAATGTTTAAAATAGTAAATAATTAATTAAGTAATTAAATTGCATATACTCGTCAAAACATTTGATGTTACGTATAATCCTTAATTATAAATTCAATTTTAAATTAAAGTTTGCTCGTAACTAAAATTGTAATGAAACCCACGGATTTTTGTTTTTCGAGAAAAGTAGGGGGTGTTACAAAAAGGATCTTCCAAATGAATGTAATCAATGGATGCAGAAAAATGAGGGTTTTCGAACCGATACCGATTTAGCAATCTCAGACCCTTATTTCTCATGGATACTGATTTTTTTCTTCATTTTTCGCCTTCTTCCTTCTCATTTTTCCGATTTTTCTTTCTCTGACCTCTTTCTTATAGCTTCTTCTTTCATTTCCTGAAAACCGGATGAAAAATGATCATGGGAACCCTGAGATATTGACACTTCCGTCTCAGTCTCACAGAATCTGAAACAGACTATATTTACATTCTTTGTTGGCAAGAAACTGGCTGAGAAACGGAGGGCTCAGAAGGAAGGCAAATAAAATTAAATTGAATCGGAGCGACCAAACGAAACTGCTCAAATACAAGAAGAATAAAAATCAGTTTGAGTTGTAAAGTGAGATATACACAATATACTATATCCTGGGGTAAATTCCTCAGAAATCTCTCATACAAAAATCTTTCAACTCTCAGAAAAATCTCTCAACACCCAAAACAATATTTCAACTCCCAAAATATTCAACTTCTAAAAAAATCTTTCAGTTGCAAAAAAAGTCTTTCAACTTCCAAAAACTCCAAAAACTCCAAAACTTCCAACAAAATCTTTTAACTTTCAACTCTCGTACAGAATAGTTTGAGTGCTAGTACGAGTACGAGAATAGTTCGAGTAATTTACCCCTCGCTGTATATACTGGTTTACATAAGAAATCCCTTACCTGTTGTCTCTTTTTCTCTGTTCCTATCCACGATTAATTAACTAATTTATTAAACCCACTTCTTTTATAGGAGTAAAAAAAAATACTGAATTATCAATGCCAACAGTTCTTTGTCTTTGACGTTTCCCATATCATCCAATCATAGAACAGGAAAAATCGAAAAAATGCTAATTCATCCATATTGCATCCAACTAAAATGCAACTTGCATTTTCTCCTTTTTGTTTACTATACTCATTCATTGATAGTTTTTTAGATATCCTTTGACGCGCGACACTATCTTAATCGTACTATGCAGAAACTACTTGGAAATTGCGTAATAATTTGTGCATTACGTAATAATTTGTGAATTAGGCATTTTTTTTTAAAAAGGAACAATAGATAATAATTATTAAGTTTTCTTTATCACCTTGCAAGACACACTTGTTAATGCAGTGAATTGATTGACTGCGGTTTAAGATATCTATGCTTGAGCATTATTTAGTTTCTAGAAACTAGCAAAAAATTATGATTTTCGAGATCTTTTTAAATTTTACATCTTAAATGGTGTTAGTTTAGGCATTATTAGATATATGAAATCGGGAGTGAAAAATTAAAAAGTAAAGTATCTGGATGAAAATAAATGGGACCTTTTTAGTACTTTAACTATGCATTATTATCTTATTTACGATTAAAAAAAAAGTAAAAAGTCGAATTTTACCCTGTCCAGATTGACCCCTGCGAAACAAAAATCCCTTTTAAAAACGAAAATAAAAACAAATATCGAGTATCAAGGTATGGTCTTTCTCGCCCTGCCCTGCCCTACTCCACCGTCAGCCCACCTCTTCAAGATATATGTGCGTAACACAAAATGAAAGCATGCATATCAACATGTGTGAAAGATAAAACATGATACAAGACACTACAATACAATAGTGGCACAATCTTCAAAAGAATTTCGCACATTCAGAGTTCACAATCCGTTTCCATCTATCTCTGTCTCTAGCATTTCAGATCAGACCAACGTTGGCCGATAACTATCGAATTCTTGTTTATAAACAGTCGTCTCCTTCTAATCATGTGTCCAAACCACTGGAGATGCTTCTTCTTTATAACATTGAGTATGTCCTTGGTAATTTCTAATTCAGATCGAATACTCTTCATCTTGCATTTGTCTAGGCGGGTTTTACCAGCCAAACATCTTAGGCAATCGTTTTCAAAAACAAGGAGTCTTCTAGAATCTTCTGACTTAAGGGTCCAGGATTCTAAGCCATAAATTGCAATAGACAATATTAGAGGATTGTACAGACTCACTTTAAGTTTGTATGTCACATCTCTTCTGCGCCAGATGTTTTCTTTCAGGCGATCCTTCTTCTGATATCGTCAGTAGTATTTGGGACAGATCATCCAAGGAACACAAAAGAGTTAACTTTTCCTACAACTATACCATTGATGTAAATGTTGTCATTCTCTGTTGATATTGTGAATTCATCTTGTTTATAAGGGTAAGATAATCAGGAACCACTTGCCGTGAGTTCTCCAGCAGACGCAGAGGCATCCCGGACCAGAGGAGCGAACAGTTTCTATGCAGACGCTTTCTGGATTTTCTTCACCTTGACCATGACGAGGAAGTCTTCTAGGTGTTGTGCATTGCCCAAGTTCAACCCGCGATTTTGTCCGGCACTGCTTATTCAGTATATCCGCGGCTAACCTCTATATCTAGTTGCCGTTCCACTATCTGCAACCTGTGGACCCAGTGGATGGGCTAAAATGTTTGGGTTTAAACCCTCAAATTAATCATTACAAAAATATTCAGAAAATCTCCGGGTTCTAAATGACACGAAGAATATGTTAGTTTCGCATTGCTAAATTTAGTCAGAAAAATGGCCGCTTATGTTTCTCAAATGTATTTTTATAAAAAAAAAACTATATCATTTTGTGTGGCTTTAGTAATCAACTTCTCTAGGCACATTAAAAAGACTCATATCTGTGCTTTTATGGGGAAACACAGAAAGATAGATATTAGTAAAGCGAAAAAAACTCTTTTGTGTGACAAAGTACTTTGTGTTTTTCAGCTTCAATTTCTGACCAAGCATCCAGAACATAACAGAACATCCAAAACCTGTGTAACTTCGCCTTGAAAAAGACGGATTTTGAAATCATATCTCCAGATATCGGGAGTAGAATGCCAGTGAATTTTTTTCCTGTCTCAAAAAAGAATCTACGGCCGCGAAAATACAGCCGTATCGGCGCATTGGCTCAGTGGTTAGATGTTAGGTTTCTTAATGGTGCGACCCGTGTTCCTTTGTGGTGCATTAAATTTGACAATGGATTCCATTAAATTTTAATTGTTGTATATATATGTGTCGTAAAATTTTGATCCATCCCCGTTAGTAGAGCTTGTTATATACTGCCTTTATCGAAAATGTCTATATATTTATAAAAGTTTTCGGGCGAATAACCGGTCCTGGATTCATAACTAAAGGGCGAGTAAAGGTCATGAATCAGCGATGACAATATTTTTTCATATTTGGATTTTGAAGAATATTTACACCCACCCAACCCAGCATTCCTTCCAAAGTTTATTTCCTGACATTTTCCTCATGACTTAATCGAAAAATGTTATGCAACGCGAAAAACTAGTTTTATTTTCTGAAGAACCACAGTCAAAAGTTCCTACAAATTTACACACATTTCATTGCCACATAATTATCTATCATAAATGTAGTTATATTTGCTATTTTGTCCTGATTCAACAGGTTTCTAAATATCTGCACTAAAAGCTAAACCCCTTGGATTCTTTCTTCTTTTATTCACGAACCTGTAGCAAATTATGTCTACAGTTCAAATCTAAAAAGTCATTTTAAGCCATTTAAGGAGTTTTGTCGGCATGAAATAAGGCCTTAGACATAGATGGCCATGAATGTCTTTCTTCTTTCATCTATCATACTCTGAAGTCCGGAATATTATTTTTTCGGAAAATTTCCACCCCGGACAACTTTATTTCCCCTCCCTTAACCACTCTCCCCCCCACCCCCTCCGTTTATTAATTTTAGCAAAATGTGTACACAACCCTGTTTATTGTCACACCACCTCTTAATCCGAACTCCCGAATAATCAAAATTTTATCTCCATACAGGTATAATGAATTCACTTTTGAACTTGAATAATTTAAAAATACCTAAGAAATACCTGAAAATACCTTTGTTGCGATTTATACACGGCCGAGTAGTACAAACTTAAAGATGATAAACAAATCAAGACTCGCAATTGACTAATCAAGATCTACTTGGAAGATCATTTTGCACGGAAGAACATCAGTTTCACTTTCGTAAGCAAACTATTCGTTATAAAGTCGGCTCTATTAATTATCAAAATGATTCTACGAGGGCGAGATGATTAATGGATAATCTAAATAAATCCTTTCATACAGTTCAACCGGTTTCTATCGACATTAAAACAGATTCATTTTTATGATAACAATCTAGCATAAACTCCAGGCATGTAGCTGAGGGAAGGGGGAAGGGAAAAAGGGGCAATGCCGCCTAAATAATTTGTTTCTCATTAAACTGCCCCCCTTTCACAGTAATTACATTTTCAAAAATTTTTATTATTCCATGTTTTTTTGGAGAGTAAATTCATGAAATATCTTTGAATTCACTAAATTTCATAACAAATTATTTCGATTTGCCCCCTTTAAATTTCTAATCGCCCCACTATATGTTGAAGGTCATCTGCGTGCCTGATTTATAAACTCTAGCATAAAACTTTCATAAAGTGTTCGCTACGTACTCACTGATTTTCCAGCTTTCCTAAAGTGACATGGTTTTATCGACGGGTCTTCTACACCGGTGAATATTTTGGCTAAAACTTCTTATTTCTTCCCCATACCATTTTGCTATTTTTCTTATTTCTTCCCTGTTTTAGAGTGCCAATAGAAATCGCTTTATTTCTTAGGAGATATCTCAAAAAAGGTTTTCATATTTTTTGTCTGTTAAGGGGGTTGGGGGTCGAGCATAAACTGTTAAAAAATATCTGAAAACCTTCAATTAGCTATCCAATGTCCCTAATACTTTATTAAAAAAGGTAATACAGTTTTAAATAACGTTTTAAGAGTCATTACCCTTTCATTTTGCGCTTTTCCCCACTAAAATAATTATAATAATGGTTGTCTGTTAAAACGAGGGTGGGTGGTGGCAAATGCTTAACAGACAATTTCTGTTAAAAAATATGAAAACCTTTTTTAGATGTCCCCTTAGGGTGCGAAACAAAAGATATCGCTTTATTTCTTATTATCATCCGTAATATTTCCCCACTCCTCGGGGAGATCATCGTTTTTTCTGAAAAAAAGTGATGAAACGAGGTTGCCCGGTTGGGTGCATGGCAAATTTCTTTTGGCGCTGTTGGCCAAAATATCAACCATTGATGTTCAATCGTGCGATTTGTCGTGCACCAATGCACTATGATTTGTATAAAACATGACATTTCACAAATATCGAAACAATTGATAAAAACGAAGGGGCAAAATACGTATCTGGAAAACTTCCTGGTCTATGAAAAAACAAGATTATCGAAAGCGATTTTCTATGAAAATGTTTTGAATTCTAAGATATCAATTCATCTTTCCGAGTTACGTGATTAATCTTATTGTTTGGAAACGCCAAACTGGTACTGGTAGCTATGATACCCTTGAGAGAGCGCATAATCACGAGAAAGGCATTTATTTTACAATAGATTACGCACGTTTTGAACATTAATTTTAATATTCTGAGTTTTTAAAAGTCATTTTCGTTTTTTTCTTATTATTATTCTTTATTTTTGTTAAAATTGATATGGCGCTTCTTGTGATATAAAGATCATCTTGCTCCGATAAAAACTGCCTGTATTATATCCAGTTAAAGTTCTTGTTTTCAATTGTTTGATACACACTGTATCACACATTTTTTCCAAAACATCGATATACAGTGACAACACGCTGGAAAGGTGAATATGACTTTTTATGATCAGGTTTGAATATTTTTGACACGTGGAGTGACTCACGTCCCTTCAGATGAAATAAAAATAAGCGTGGCATGCTTTAGCGTGACATATTCATAGCCAGCAGGTTGACCCCTAAAATGACATAAACTGGTAAACATAAGAAACGTTTAAAGCGATAATTTCATTGATGGTATTTCAAAAAGGTTGTTTTTCCTTATTTAACTTTTCCGCCCCCGAATACTTTTTAACTTGTCACAAAGCATTTAGAAAATATTACAAATAGGTAACCTAATAAGGGTTCATCTCGAAAAGTTTGTCAAATTTAGACTATTGATTGGTCAGATACTACATCATCAAGATTCTGATTGGTTAATTTAAAAATGTTACGATTTGATTCTTAAAGTCAAAAATGATGATATCATTTTCAAATGAACCAATCAGAATCTTGATGATGTTATATTCAACCAATCAATAGTCTAAATAAGGCAAAGCTTTAAGATGATCCCTAAAGAGAATGAGAAATATCATTTTGATGTTTCATTCTGGAGAGCATCCAACATTCGACTCTAATTGCTTCATAGGACTAAAAAATGATTGTAAACAATATTTTCTTTCTACTAATTATGGTAAGATAAAACTTCCGTGGGATGCAATTGACTTATCACTATCATTTAATTCTTTCAAAATCCTTAGGAATCATAATATTAATGATTTTGACTTTAAATACCTAGCGTGTTGTCATATTTGGGCATTTTGTTGGACATCTTTCCAAAACAGAACCAAAAACTGAGTGATTAGATAGATGGATATGGGTTTGATGTTGGAGTCGAGAAAGTAATATTTGAAGGGAAGAAATCCCAATCAGGTGACATTGTATAAATACGTTGCCAGAATTAAATTACGTAAATTTAAGGTTAGTCAATTTTATATTTTATACATTTTGAGTAATAGTACCCAGGATAATATAATCGCGATTGTTCAGCGTTAACAAATCCATTGAACGTTTACTCCATGGTATAGTTATTATGATCATTTCTTCTCGTCTTTGTGCATTACCTACTATAGAACAGGCCTGAATAACGGATTTTTAGGAAAAATAAGACTAGCGTTTTTTTGCTAGACCTTTCCTTAAGAAAAATGGTTTGACCGAGACTACCTCCCAAGTGACCCCTTCCTACTCAACCACTTTCTTCGAATCCGAATCAACAACTTTATATTCCATGTAAAATCATCTTATCGAGCTACAAATCACTAGAATATACTGTGATTTTAGTATTTAAAAATGAAAAGATTAAAATCCGATCGAAAGAAGTTTTTATAAGGCCCAATCCTCCGTTTTCGGGCCAAAATTGGACATATTTCAATTAAAAGTCGATATTTAAATGCAGAAAAGGCATAGAAGAAAAGGCATTGCAATTAATTTCATCGACATATTATACATGTACAACTAACTTTCATATATTATATTTTATATTGTATTAGCCCCGGTCAAGAAAAAAATAACGTTTAAAGTTGGTCCCCTTCTTTGCCCATTTTCTCGGTAACTATTGTTCCTAACCCTAACAACCTATACATTTTCGAGGTTCCTAAAGTTTAAGGATTCTAATGGTGTATTTTTTTGCTTTTTTTTATCCGGCAGTTCAGAAGTTCGAAAGTTTCATCTTCATTTTTTCCTCATTGATTTATATTTATATTTTCCGAGCAAATTCTCTAATATGGCTTTCGAAGAACAAAAAAAGTGCCACTGAAAAATGGCTTCAAAAAACCACATCTACTATGACGTAACTCGGAAAGGTGAATACAATAGTATTGATGAATGGAAGAGCGGTTAAGAATTACGTCAATTGATACTATATAACGTGCGATCCGAATTCAATACCCAGTCGTGCTTACGACTCCAAAAATTCAATTTAGCGGTAGTTTCAAATACTCTGAAACATTGAAGGCTAGATAACATCAATTGATGTGTTATTCTAACAATCGTGAGGCTGTAATTCCGTCGGGTCGACCCATGCCATGTGAGAGGACCTTTGGTAGTCAGTTGACCCGACGAAACACTTGACCAAGCTACAGTGGGCTCTGCGTGACTTTTCCGTCAAAGTGCATACCAGTGAATACCTTACCTTACTTATTAAGTGCATCTGTCACAGTCATCTGTTTTTCTGGTTTTATATTCGGATGAAGACCGATACTTCAATAATGACAAATAGCCTCCGTTATACACGACTCATTGGCTCTAATAGCAAAAAGAACGAAAAGCCCATATTTCCCCCAATAATTTTCCCCAAAATTCGTCCCCATAATTTTAAGAACTCGGCCTACGGCCTTGTTCAACATTATTGATTTAGAAGCGCGACATATCTAATGCCAAACTCGCAGCGAAATAGCGGAATTTCATTGGTCGATTAGTGCGTGACATTGTAATGTTATAAGTCTCTATGTAACATTAAAGAAAATGTTACACAGTACAAAAAACTAACAGAAAACTAATGGATAAAAAAAATAAAAGATTGTGTTTGTATACAAAAAGAGTTTTTTTTAAAGTAATAAAGTTTTTGTGAATTACGTGCGTCAAATTTAAATTTGAGTGAGCTACGACAATATATTTGCTGCACGCTTCCGTCGTCAGACATTAGATATGTCTTGCTTCTAAATCACTAATGTTGAACTCGGCCTACGGCTTCGTTCAACATCATTGATTTAGAAGCGCGACATATCTAATGTCATACTCCAAAGCGTGCTGCAAATATATAATAATCATTCTAACCACACTAGCCTGGGCATGTTCTTACGATTTTCTTAAATTTTGAGCCAATTTCAGCCTGGATGTTCTTATAAATGAGGATTTTATAAAAAAAAAACGTGTAATTCAAACGTAATTATTGGATACTCTTGTTCCTGAGCATAAGGTGTGCGATGTCTCGTGATAAAGTGAATCGATATCTGACGTCATTAGCATAATCTGTATAATTATTTCTCATGAATAATTAATGCAGATAGATGGTAAACAATTAAACAAATGAAAAAAGGAAGAAAAAGAAGATGTAGGGAAAATAATTGAAAAAGAAAACAGTTTTTCTTGGTAGCTTCGAGATAAAAAACTGATCGGTTCTAGAAAACACCAGCCTTAACCCGTTGAGAACAATAGGCCAAATTTCACCCAAATTGACCGTGTTGCACAGTTCGCTAAATATTACGAAATTTAGCCTGATAAATGTTAAACAACGACCATATTTTCAATATATGCGGTGAATATGCCATTGGTTGGTGTTATAATTTTACACCCCTTCTCAAAAAATATGCATGTAAAGATTAGTATAAATACGAATTTTTGAAAGTCTTATCGTCCTCAAAGGGTCTCAAGAAAATATTCTGGCCACCTGACATTGACTCTAGTCAGGTATTTACAAATAGGTATACCAAACAGAAACGATCTATCTGTCTGAAGAGTGTTTTTCCAGGCCTGTTTTTTCCAGGCCTGTCAGTCATCAGTGTAGCTCGATTGAGTCGATTGCGATTGCGCAGCAAATCCCGCAAGGCATATAATTTCAAATTTTGAATCGCGTTGGATCGTTGTTTATTGTATTAAACGTCCGAAGACTTAGAATATCCTCTTATGTATACAAAGTATTTACATTTAGAAATTAGAAATGAATTGATTAGATAATATTCAGTGGAAAAAAGAAACTCTCCATATTTTCCCTATATTTCCCCGAAAATATTTTATTTTTGGCATGAGACCCCTAACCAGTCATAGGATCGGGCTAAACCATAGCCATTATAAAATTACTTGGTTGGAAAACAAGTAAATTGAACCACAGACTAGAATATTCTAGAAGTCTGTGATTGAACTTACAATGATGTGGTATAACATTGACTTACTTACTATTATACACGTTTATGATTTAGCACGTGTAAAAGCTCCTTCAGAGTATAGATGATTATTTCCGATATTTCTAAATGATAAACATTACTTCCACTCTAAATGGTCACAGGGGAAAATAAAGCTGGTACCGCGGGTACCGGCGGTACCTGAAAGCAACTCATTTCACAGCTCATAACCTGGTAAATAAGGTAAATTTTTTTAAATGGAAAAAATACTTTTTCAGACAGAACGCATGTTTAAAATCTAGTAAGACAAGGTATAGTATGACATGTACAATATTTTACAGTAAATAGTCAATGTCCGTCTATCTGCTTCATAAAAGAAATTCCCACAGAGAACAAACAAACTGGAAGAAAAATGGCCGGTACCTGGAAGCTAAAGATTTTATTGGCCCCTGATTGGTCACATCGCTAATCACATGATGTAACTATGTATTTGTAGAAGTTCTAAGTTCGAGGTTTTTAGCCATGTAGTTTGATAGTGGCTATGGTTTAGCCTGATCTTATGACTGATAGTGGCTATGGCTAAACTTCCTGATTCAAGGAAAGTAATTAATTGTCCTGAAAGAGAAAATTTAGATCATTTTATGACTTTGAAATCAAATATTAATTGTTTATTTTTAAACAAACTAAAACTTTCGAAACTAGACGTTCCATTCATTTTAATGAAATCTCAATTTCAACATCAGTTATTTCGTAACAACGATAAATAACCATTAATCAACCCTCAAGAATTATAGCTCTACCATGACGTTAGTAAAGAACGCCACGAGCTCTATGTACACATCAAGAAATAAATGCAAATTTCTTGTTTCCAGACCAATCAGTTTGTCTATAGAATATTTAATAAACGTGGTACTTTGTCGAAAATTACACGCTTTTTTTTATAAGAATAGTGTTTTTTGGGTTCAAGATGAATATTTTTAACTTTTTGGCCAAATTCATCCTAATCTTTTCATAGCATATTCTTAGTATACCATGGCGTTCTATAATAACAGGCCAGGACACCATACATGAAATGTCAGTTAAGTAACTTACCGAAATCCTAT
>JAUKPT010003662.1:0-11820 GCA_032273505.1 Nanomia bijuga | reverse complement strand
TTCTCTACCACCATCTTCAATTTCTATTAGCCCGAAGGGCATTGTTTGGTGAGAATTCTTCAAATTTAGATGTCCTTGTGTTCATATCTTTTTCACAGGATAGGATCCATGCTCCAAGATATTTGATTCATTTTTTTCCAACATACTGGTAAGGAAGGTCAGAATGCGTAAGAAGGTCAAAATGCATAATGACTTTTTTAACTACCTAGACTCTAGTCATTAGACTAGATCTTTTTACAGATGATTATTTAATTATTGATTAACACTTCCCAATTCTTACTTTATAAAAAGCTGAATGCAGAGAATGATTTTTATTAGTTATATCTCTTTTCGTTGTGAAGATTTAAGACAAAACTTTCTAAATATAACATAACAATACCATAGTAATTAATATCTGAAAATATCATGTAAATTTGCCTAGAATTTTATTACACCCTAATTACCCTAAATTATAATTTTGAAATACGTTTTACAAATTGAACTTTGACAGAAACTTTTTGTGTAAATTTTGATTTTCTCTTTTTTCGATTTCTTCATGTCCGCTTTGAGTGCTTTGCATTGAAATCGTTGTTTGTAAGAAAGTATCGGACTTTATTCAGGGTGACCACTCCAACTCAAATCTCTTAAAACTCCTAAAATTTGAAAATTTCTCCTAAAATTGGTAACTTCCCAGTCCCGATAAAGATAAAGAATAAGAAATAGAAAAATAGAAATAAAATGAGATTCTTGCAAAAAGTTCTTGAACAAATTATGATGAAATCTCCTAAAATCTCCTAAAATAAGTGACTATTTTTTGCCTATTTTGTAAGAATTCTCCTAAAAAGATAGAAAAAAACCTCCTAAAATCTCCCAAATTCTCCTAAAATTTTGGAGAAAAATCAGAGTGGTCACCCTGATTATAACATGCCTGTCTGTATAAGGACTGTCTGCTTTATAAAATGTCCAATTTATAAAAGCGTTTATTTTATGAAAATCAAAAGAAATCAATGTGGTCGATGAAAGTGTCTGTATTAGCAAGTTGTCTGCTTTATTGTGTATCTTCTTCAGGAATATAAGGTATGGAGTAAAAGGAATATCACAAATATTCTTTTTTATCGCAAAAAAATGCAGCCAAAAAACTCAAAACTCAATAGTTTCCATCTTTTAAAATGTTTTCATTATACTGTGCTCTCTTCACAACACATTCTCAATAGCGACAGCTGATGTTTAGGGATTTTTAAACTATCAATTTATTTTGTAACAAAATTCTTAAACAAATTCTTCGCTGACCGAACTCATTTCGTATCTAATCAGATTAATGATTACAATTTTCCTATTGTTATGAGAATATTATCCCCTTTCGAATAACTTTCAAGAGGTTTGATTTAGCCAATCTAGAGTGGTCGATTTTTAAAATTTTCTTGATGCAGTTCGCCAATAATAGCGTCAACCCCCCAAGCTGCTGGGGGGGGAAGGGTGAGACCTTTTTCAAAGTGACCTGAAAGGTTTGGGCTAAGGCTGTTCAAAGAATCATATGGGGGTTGAGTGCGACGGTGTGGGTAAAATTTTCTAGGTGGTGGTTGAAGTGTCTGCACACTCAAAATCCATCAGTAAAAATAATCTTTATTTAGATCTCCCTCAAATTTATAGTGTTGCAAAGAGTACTCATCTATCTCAAACAAAGCACCTGCTTAAATTCATTTTTCATATACTTCGTTTTACAGGCAGAAACTTTCGTGATTTATTGAGTTTTTATTTGCGATTGGCTGAAGTTTATACCGCAAAATCACATGGTCAAATCAGGATTTTGCTGGGGGTTGACTTGTACAAATCAGGTAGGGGTTATCCTTGTAGGTATGGGTTTACTTTTCTAGGTGGGGGTTGCTTTTTTTTGTTTTTTTTATTTTGAGTGATAATTTTATTGTTCGTTGGGGTAAGAATATAATTGTAGGGATCACTCTACATGGTAAGTCTTCACTTTTGAGTGATCCTTTTCTCCATCATAATTTTCATTTTCATAATAATCTTTATTTATTATTCATTATATTTCTTTTTTCTTTCTATTTTAATTTTGTATTTTATCTGAGGAAGAAATAAATTGAACTTGAACTTGAAGCAACCCTGAAAATTTCTTGAGGGAGTATTTTCTAAACATCATCATTTTCTAGGCCCTCTGTAACCTGTGCATTTGACTGCTCTAAAAAGCTATGAGAAAAACTTTTTAATTGTCAAGGCATAGTGTCAAGGCAAAGTAAGTTCCCCACAACGTTTTCCTAAAAAATGTTGGAACTTGTCTGAAAATCCAGACATTTGATTTGTAAAATATGTTGATTTATTTAAGTGATGCCAAATACATAACATCTAAGATTACTGACTATCCAACATAGCCAAAATTTTGGAAAAAGAAGCTGTATGATGTAAACATAAAAGCTTTAACTGACTTGATTCTGTTTGCTGTTCTAAAGACAGTAACTGAAGTCTTCCTTTTCGTCAGGTCACCATAGTTACACAATGAGTATTTTTGGCTTGATGATTTGTTTGGTGTTGAATGTAGGTTATATAAAAGATTCATAAAGAGGAAATAAACATTTATTTAGACAAGCTTTAGCTTTGAATATTACTCTGGATGAAACCGTAAAATTGTTGAAAAATATTTTATTTGATCCTTAAACCAGCTCAAACAAGAATTTTTTGAACTGTATTTTTTATTGATTTAGTGGCAGGTATGTATATGGAAACATATAGATCAATTTATTTTTTTGTTTTTATTTTCACCCTATCCTTTTTATATCTGGAAGAGTCTGGAAATATGATCTCTCCTAAGAAGAGAAAACATTTTGTTGTTGTTTTCTCATAGTTTGTATTTTAGGACATTTCAGAGTTCTGTTTTTCAAAAATCCTTGGGGTAAAAAAGTTTGGAGTGGAGGTTAGTTACTGTTGGAAGGAAGCAATTAGATTCTTGATGATGTAATTTTGATCCAAACAATGAGTGAATTATACCGATAATTTTTACGCTCTTTAAGGTTCCCAAGAAGCTTCCCCAACATATTTTCTTACATTTCTTGATTGCCAGATCAGGTGGTGGGAGATGTTGGGATGATGTGAGATGTTGGGATTGCTTTTTAAAGTAAGAACCTAAGTATGAAATGAAATGTAAAGATTTCGTGAAATCATAGATGTCTACCTAGATTGTCAACGATACAATGCTCCATTTACGATACCAACATTAACTGGTGGTAGTGTAGCTTTTAGTAGCTGGAATGTATTACCTGTTCTTTTTGTAACAGGTCCCTTTTGAACATACCATGATACATAAAAGCTATTGTTCATATTTACATTAGTAAAATGCACAAAAAATATCATGTCATAACAGTGTTTTATAACTTACAGCCTCAATGGCTTTAAAAGGCACAAATTGAACAAACGCTAAATATGTTTGTTTAGATATTTTTAAGTCACCTTTTGGATATTTTTCACAAATTGGTTGTTGATATATTTTCTAAACTTTAACAGGATCCACAAAATAATTGAACAATAAAGACAGGACAGGAAGGTTAGTTTTGCATACAAAATTTACAATAAAAAGCTGCAATATGCCAAAAACAGAGATGAGGTTGTGGGGTCTCTATTCTACAAATTTACCTTAGTTGGCCTAAATAGTCACACAAAAAGTGTCGTTTTTAATCACTATTACTACTTCTATTTTAGTTCTTCTTTGTATCCAAAATTTGCTTAATTGTTTTTTTTTTAGTGTGGGAGAAATGACAAAAAAGAAAGAGATAAGATAAGAATTGATAACAAAAGGAGAACAGCTGAGGCTTCACAAGAAATGTTGGCTCAAGGTTCTGTTGGGGATATAGTCATTATTCATTTGAATAAGGGATTATCTCAGAAGTTTGTCTACTTTAGACTGTTGATTGGTTGAATATTACATTATCAAGATCATGGTTGGCTCATTTAAAAATGTTTTCATCACTTCGAGTTTTTTAAATGAACTATTTCTTCATGAATATTCAACCAACCAATTAAATTTGACAAACTTTAAGAAGATTCCTTAATAAAATCCTTTAGTAAAATCAATTCTAAGAAAATTGTTTTTCAGTGTGGGAGACAAGAAATGCAGAGAAAAAGAAATGAGAATTTCATTTGATGTTGTTAATGTTATTTTTGTATTCTTTTTCCTTTCAATTCAAATCTTGATTGGTTTCACCTTTCTTTTAGTATTATAATTTATGCAAAAAATGATACGTTGACATTAGTATATGTATCAAAACATTCGAAAAACAAACACACCTAATAATTTCTTTTGGGTGTTTTAATTAGCAAGGTTTTGTATAAATCCATAACCCTTGAACTTATCAACAGTTTTCTTTTGAGATATACATATTTCTTTTTCTTTCATGGATATAATTACTCATACTTTAACTTAAAAATCCTTTATACAAGGCGAAATGAATAGGCTGACATCCATCTAGACAATATTAATATAGTGTTGGACAAATTAAATTTTTCTGTCAATTCATGTTTGTTATTCTTCTTAAGAGGATGTATCATGCTAACAAAATGGCGATCATTTTACAATCTTCTCTGTGTGTAGATATATTATTTTACTTGTTCGGTGTCGGTTACAGTAAGTGTATGTGAGTTAGTAGCTGATGAAAGTACATATTTATTTTCGTGTCAGTTTAGTGTGGAAATGTCTTTGCTTTTGGGTTTGATATATTTGGAATTAAAGATGAAAGGTTGTGCATCGATTTGTGGTGTGTTGATTTTTTAATCGTGCTTTGATCGTAAATCTAAAGCAATGCATGTTGATTACTGTTAGGGATTGCATTCTAGTTATCTGTAAATTTTTAATTTGATTGGTTACAAATTACCTAATCATAAATCTGTTTGGCTCACTAAATTTCTTGTTGTTTTTAACAAAACAAAAATGAGTAAGTTTTGAATTGAACAAATTAATTTCTTTGTATTTTGTTTTTTTCTATTCAATCAAATGGTAAAATAACTGATGAGTTGTAAGCAATCAATAAATTGTTACCTTACATGTGTGTGAGGTGTCAGTGTGTTACACCTTTTTGCTTTTATATTTGTTTGTTTACTGTATTCTTCGTAAATTTGTATAAAGATGCACGAAAGCATAAATTTAGTATTAATGATTCATTTTGACTAATTTGACATCATCAAAATAATTGTTTGTAAACTTGTGTGTGTATTTTCAGATTATAATATGTTTGCCTACAGTGTATGACATCCAAATATAGAGAAGTATAAAATTTTTATTTTTTACTATGTCAACAACTTCTATATTCTCCCCTTCATTAGTGGTATTAAAAAAGACAGCGTAATAGACATTGATACAGAATTATGTTAGAACCTTGTTTTTGTAATTTGATTATAAAAAAAAGATGAAGGCATGGAGTTTTCAAGCCATTTTTATAAAATTAATCTGAATATTCACTGATTTTCCATTTTCCATTTTTTTTAGTTTCTTATACAGATTTCAAGCATGAGTCAACTGAAGTCACTGAAATCTTATGTGCTTTCTTTGTATGTATATAATGGAACAGTGAGTACAATTAGGGAATAATTTGGACACGTTAAGATAATTTCAACTTTCTCCAAAAAATACCCTAATTGTACAGCGTTCCATAGTGAAGTCATTAAAGTGCAGGTGCTATATGTATATATAATATCAATGATTGTAAGTGCTATTAATGAGAAAATATGTCTATTTGGTATTAAATTATCACGAGTGATATTTTTCATTAATCGCACAAACATATTCTATTAAATGTTAATAACTAAACAAAAACAATTTTTTTCGATAAAAATCGTCATTACACACTTACACTGCTTTTGACTTTAATGCAACTTTTCATTTTATATCATGTCAATTCCATTCTCCCTAACATTCTTGTGCTTTTTATCTTTTTTATTCCACTTTTTATTTTAAGGGTGAAAAGTATTAATTACCCATAGTTTTTTTTGTAAAAATAAGCGTATAAGTTTATTTAAAAAAATAACATAGTGGGCAGAGGAGTGTCAGCCCCCTTCCTAAACCAGCCCGCCTCTTTCTTGGTATCCCCACTTCCTACGGAACCCTCATCCCCTCTAGCAATACAATATGTTTAATTCCAATATACCTCTGCAAAGAATCCGCTTTTTTAGTACTTTCTCATTTTCCTCAGATACAAGAGAATTACAACACTAATTAGAAGTAATCTATAGTTTGAATTTTAATAAATTGAAAATTTTAGACAATTAACATCCCCATCCCTTCCTAAACAAGCTCCCCCTTTTTGGAATCCCACCTTCCTACAGCATATTTGCCAACTCCCTTCCTTTATAGCTTCAAAAAGGGTGGGTGCCCACCATGAATGATTATGACTTTTGATGAGTAGAGTGCTATTCGCTCTGAAATAGCACTAGTGCTATTAGTGCTGATATATTATCGTTTGGATAAACTATTTCGCCAATAACCAATTGCTTATTCATGACATGAAATTTGTAGAATTTCTCTGCCATGAAATCGAAATAATCATTATCTGAAGAAAAATATCGGTCCATTTCAGCCTCAGACACACATGCTGTGTTTCAATTTTAATCTAAGTTGTTCTGTTGTTTGTTATGTGATTTTAAGAGAGACACCACAATTGTACAATTTAGAAAATGATTGTATGTTTGTGACATCACCATCATACGATCGTAGAAAATAATGTTTGATGCAGTATGGTGATTTTTAAGCTGATTGGGTGATTATGTTTTTATCATATGGTATTTAAAATGTCATAATCCTAATTAGAAACTACCGCCTTTCAATATGTCATGATTTTAGTTCATTCCATATTGCCCAGTACTTTCAGTATCTAAGATAGCATAGATAACATCTATACTTGTCTAACAGTTTAGTATAAAGGAAGAGGTGTATATCTTTTATCTTTGAAAATTTTTTTTAAGAAAGGTGGTATTGCATTGTTAAAAAATATTTGTCTAATAAATCAGCTGACGTGGTACTGTTCTAATTTTTTACTTTAATATTTTTTAGTTTTAGTTAATTAGTGAAACTTGAGTGTTTCTGAACCATTATTTCAATCGATTAATCAAAACAGTGTCAATTTCCTGTTTATCTTACATTTAGACTGGAAAGTAATATCTAACATTAGGACATTGAAGTCATGTATAACCACATAACTAGGAATTTGTTAATATTTTGAAACATTAGGATAGTCAATGTGTGAGTGGTTCTATTTAAAATTTAAACTGTTTGCATGATGTCGCGCTTATATGTATGTATTGAATATAAATGTTATCCAGAAAAAAATCATGGTATTTCTAGAAGTCGACTTAACTAAATGTCAAGTTTATTATTCTGCTTCTAAGTGTTTATTTTTTCAGTTTAATATATATTTACTGGTTTTAATACGTACTTCTATTCTCAGTAAGGATAATCTCGAGTGATTTCTTCTGAAGGTATAAGAACATTATTTTAACTACAATATGAAAATGTTCAATAATGTTAGTAATTTTAGGTTAGAACAACTAGCTATATTAGGCTCTGATTGAGAAAATAAGGCAAGAGTACACGTTTTGTTCTAATGAGCATTATTTAAGGCTTCCCAACATTAGTTGAAAATTGTTTTAGACTTAACTATTTGTTTACAATGGTTAGAAGATCAAAGAATAGCAAGATGTATTTCTATTTCTATTTCAATTGCCTAAATAAGAAAATTTTTGATTAGATACATTTAAACCACTCGCACATGAAACATATCCTACTTCACTTCGAGTGGTGGATCCAGTGTCTTCAGAGTGGTTCTAAGAAGATACTCATTTTTGATAAAAGAGCAATTTTTAGCAGGTTTTTATTATTTAAGACTAAATTAGACCTAATTTTTAAACTGGGTTCAAGATGAGGGCAGACACTCTGGAAAATATGTGCTGAAGTATGTGATTCTATGCGTTTCCAGTGTAAATTTCCAGCTGCTTGGAATAAATATCATTTTTAAAGACACTGAATAATTGGGCCATATCTGATACTGCTCCATGTGGATAATTTATTATTGACATTGGTGATGGTGATCTCTTTCCTTCTATTCGAAGAGAAAATTGTCTGAGAGAATTGTTGAGGAAAACAAACGATGTGTTTACGTAAGTGATTTAGTTTCACATGTGGTTTCACATTTCGTAACCTCTTCATGTAATTAACCTCGACATAATCACTTAATAGTTCGATGCAAATATATCAACTGCTATATAGTAGTAAAGAAAGAAAAGTTAATAAGGTATCATTGCAGAACTTTGTCCAATTTAGACTATTGATTGGTTGAATATCACATCATCAAGAATCACTTGGTTCATTTAAAAATGATATCATCATTTTTGACTTGAGGAAAACATAAAATTGTGACATTTAAGTAAACCAATAAAAATCTTCTTGAGATGAACTAGTCAGATTTTTGGTGATGTCATGATAACATTTTACTATTTTTTTGTCGAACAGATCGATATGTAACAAATTTCATTTATTAGATATATTTCTTTATTTCAAGGTACTTAAGATCTGAAACATATAAGAGATTGGTCACTTTTATTCATCAGTTAACCAACAACGTTGTGCTGTGTGGGATTTTTCTACCAGATGACATATCTTGTTATTTTGAGATTCTCAAATTTTGTTACCCAGAATTCTTCATATGTAAGCTTATGTTTTCTTTAGTAAAGAGTTGGTTAGCAACAATCTCGATTTGAGTGGTTAAGCATCACAGCATGGAGTTGTTCAGTTATTCTGAAGGTTATATCAAAACTTGCTCAGACCTTTTTATAAGGATGGTTAGTTGTTAATTGTTGTAGTGACATCTCTAAATCAGCGATTTATAGATAAGTTTTATCTTGCTTTCTAAATAACACGATTTGTTTCAATATGTTGCAATGTCAGGCCCTAATGAATTAGGCAAACTTAGAGCCCCTACATCTGACCATTTCCTTTCATATGAAAGTCCAAAATATGCCCTTTTTTAGAACAAATATTGGGATCAACTTGCAAATAATCCCCTTTTTAAGACAAATTGTGCAATTTTTCATAAAAGCGGGTGTTTCCCTTCTTTTCTAGATTAGGGCCTGAATGTTGAGCCAGTCTGCTTCTTGACTTAACTTTAAACCTATTAAACAACAAATCATGTTTCTCTTTTCTTTGTGGTTAATTGAATTTTGGAAGGATTTGTTAAAAACTCATTCTTCAAGTTTGACTTAAGCTCTATGTTTTTACAAGTGAAACAGATTGGAAAGAACTTATTAAGTTTCAAAAACTCCCACCTAAATAATAAGATTAGTCAATTACAAGAACAATTTTGGACTCCTATCTATTCTAACATGATTTCGAAAGTGACTTTTATTTCGTTATGTAATTTATTGTTTTGCATTCCTCCCCTGTTGTGTGTTGTGATCCTACAACAATCCTTAAAATTCTTCCGAAAACATATCTTTCTTTTTTATTACATCTTTATATCTCATGTATTAAAAAAAAGTGCAACTCATAAAAAAATGTTTTGAAGTTTCGATATTCACCACCTTCTATGCCATAAATATTTGATAGCTAGGATAGCTAGGAGCTGCTGTACAAACAAGCGATAAATGAAAAGGAAAACATGCCAGTTATCATGAACGTTAAGTCATATAAGTTTGTGTAGAAGGTTTTCACTTTTTCTTGTTGTTGTTTCATTTCATTTTTTTTTTAGTTTCTTTTTAATTCCGATTAGTTTTTAATGTGTTTTTCATAAAGCAGCACAAGGATTTTGGCCAGTTTTAGATTTTATGGAGAATCTTTGTTGTTTATTTTTCAAGGTTTAGTTTTATAGCTTTATAGCCTTAAGTTTTTTTGCATCGAAATGTTTGATTTTTATGTAGAAGTGGCATTTCTATCCATATTCACATTCTTCTACTGAAGCTGCTTTGTTTTCATAACACTTTTTTCTTTTTTCTTCATTTTTATTTTATTTTACAATTTTCAATAGTTTTTGATTCACTGACATGCTGATTGATTTAACCAGTCACTAAAGAATGTTGTTTGTTTTTATCTCAATTTTCTGGCCTAACATTGGCCCAAATCGAAGCCATAATCGATTCAATGATTATCTATATATTGTTGTTCTTTTACACAATATTGTACTCTGTGGGTCCAATATCGCTCTTTTTTCTTAATTATTTTTCTACAATTTCAAATATTTGACTAGCAACCTGTTGTTCTTCAGTCAAGTTGCTTGATTTTTATGGCTAAGTGTAAACTTCTTTTTCAATTTGTACTGTTTCACCACATAGCCCCTTTGTTTTTCATTTTTATTTACTTTTAACTTTTTTGTTTTGTTTTGTTTACTCACTTTTATTCAATTAGTTTGTTGTTTTTCTTACTATCATATACTAGTGCAGTGGCTAGTAAAAGCTTTCTTAGTTGTTGTGTATGAATGACTTGTTAATCCTGTATCTTAGTAATAAATCTTGCGTGTTTTTTCTTGTTATTCTTAATTAGTTATTATCAAAATGTTAATATGATTATGGTTATGGTTTACGGTTGGTGTCAGTACGAGTCATGTTCATCTGTTGTGAAGTTGTGGTATATATTATTTGCTTGCTACCATCTTTCATTAGTTCTTTTTCTATTCTAACTTTTTTTCTATCTTATTCTAACTTACTCTTGTTAATTAACGTCTATCATTACAACATTAACATATTATATGTTGAGAACGGTTTTTTACTTTCAGGTAATTTTTGACTGCAGTGTTTCCAAGTAGCTGTTCCCTTAGCGATAATTTGGAAAAGTGAGTCTCCTTTTTTTAGTCTCCTAAATTTTTTTCTACGTTAGAATAAGAATATACAAAAATATGTATGGTTTTACTATCATTTATAAAACCTTTAACATACGAAATTAAATTAATTTTTGAAAGTTTTCATTGGATCATTGTTCTGTTCTTGCCCTGAGAATTAATTTACTCTTGATCCAGTCAAATTTGTTCTGAAAGTTACCTTTTGCTAAAAAACTTTTTCCAGGTTCACACCAGTTTCTTTCGGGGTTTTTCATGAAATTGCTGCTGAAATGCTGGCATATCTACAGTTACAATAACAACAATTTGTTTTTATTTTTATTATTTTGCAAAATTGGTTGCAAAATTATACTAACAATATTAGTAATATATATTATTCAATATAGTGGTCACATTATTATCTTTCCTTATTTGTTTTATTTATCAATCAACTGAATTCTTATTTGCAACACTTTCTTCCCTCAGTTTTTCATTATACACCAGCAGTGTATATATTCTTACCGAAACCACCACACTTTTGGCAAGATTGAATATCTTCAGTTTTTTTTTCACCTTAAAGAATCAGGTGTCCCCCCCCCCTAACATAACTTCAAAATGATCAGCTGAAAAGCAGTCAGAATATACACTGTTGGGACACACATAAGATAACACAGTAACATAGTAACAAATTGATCTCCTGTCTTGCCTAGCAGATAAATAGATAAATAGCCACCCAGCTCAACATTACGTGAACTTTCAGTTGCCAATTAACCATAATATTTAACATCTCCACCTATTACCATTTGCATACTCAATAGTTGCTATGTTATGAAGGCAGGAAGGTACAGCTCTTGTACATTCTTAAGATTCTTCTCTCATTTCATGTAATTGAGCTTAGCGATTTAATTCATGTTTACAATTAAACAACTGTGTCAAGAGAAGATTCAATTAATTTTGCACTTGTGTGTGATAATTTATTTCGAGGTATACATACTACTGTTAGTTAGTTGGAAATTTTGAATGGGAATTAATATTCTTTAGTAAG
>JAUKPT010003660.1:0-11820 GCA_032273505.1 Nanomia bijuga | reverse complement strand
TCCTGATGATGCAATTTGTATTTATCGGCCCTCAGACAGACTGTAATAGCCCCCTTCGGCTCTGGCTTTGGGCCGATAAAAGCCAAGTTGTGATTACTAGTACAAATGATATAAGTAGTCTAAATCTATCAATTTAACAAGGTGCTTATCAGTCTGCTTACACTTGGTATGGGTAGTCAAGTTAAAAGAACATTTCATAGGGGCCAGTTACAATTACAAATCCAGGCCGGATAACATACTTCGGACTGTGGACATAATTATTTTCATTTGGGTACCGGTATTCAAATTTAAGATTTTAAATTTAAAAATATTCATAATCATGGACAATCTGTTTACATTTCTAAATAAAATTTTCTTCCAATTACTATTCTTATCGACACTTATCGACACTTAAGGTTTACGACATACATACACTAGAAACATCATAACACCTTGAAATCCTTTAACTTTATATAAACAAGTATATAGTATAATTCAATATGAACTCAACTTTCAAATTCTCGTTGTAGCCGTACTATTGAAAGTCAAATCGTTTTGTTTTATACCTTTCTTTCCATACCGTCGCCGATACATTTTATAAACAGGTTTACGACACATACACTAGAAACAACATAACACCTCGAAACTAACGAATATAACATCATGAATATAGAGTTTACAATAAACAACTTTTCAGGACTATTTGGTTTGGTTGGTATATTAATAATACCTATCCCTTCTGTTAAACCGCAAAGTATAACCAGTTTTAAACCAACTTGAACCATACTCGTACTGTTCTGTGTACCTCCTTCTAATACAGCTTTACTTTTTCTTTTCTCCTTTACAATATGACCCATAGAATAGGTGAGCGAGCTTATAGACACGGCAAAACAAATTAAGAGCGGAAGAAAATAGAAGAATATACGACTGTAAAATCCATGCAGGACACACATACCTGCTTTGTTATAACTGACGTCGAGAATGTCATTTGCGCGGAACACTAGCGCTAGCGTAACCAGTACTGCTGCAAAGAGAATAGGTATAAAGTTGTATCCAATAAACTTCAATTTACTGTTTTGACTTGTAAAAGTCATTTTTATGAGGTTAGCTGAAATATCAATTGCCATAACAAGTCCCCACATTTGAGCCGATAACAGAAAGAAATGTATCAATATTCCTATGACGTCGCATAATGTAGTCATGTGACCATAAAGTGCTGACATGTACATAAAATTTGTCGTTAGGAATAAAGCATCACCGATGAGCAGGTTAATGCTCAGTGCAAGAGTGCATAATCCAGGGACGTTTTGTAATTCTTTAAACTGTAAAATCGTTGCTATAAGAAGCATGTAACAGAGGACACTCAACGATGATCCTACAATAGACAGGTAACCAGTGACACTGTCGACAGTCGAAAGCCATGGAAGGCTCAACTGATTCTTTTTACTCTCTATACAAACGGTAAAGCCTCCATCATTGTAGGGCGCATATTCATGCAGTTTAAAAACGCGTTCAGTCCCATCTTTTGCGTAGACTAGCGTTGTGTTAATTGTTGAAGTATAGTTTGTGTGAAGCACTTGGCGAGGACAAGGTTTTGAGAGATGAAACCTGTTGCAACTATACGCATTCCTCCTGAGCCCGTTCTTGTCTATTATAATTTGCAAGGACAAATTTGAATAAGGGATGATTTCTGCGTCTACAGTTGCATCACAGCTTCTTGTGAAGTTTAAAGATGCAGGGTCGATTAAAATTGGATCTGCACAAATCAAGTTGTTAGAAAAAAACTGTGATAATCTTAATTTGTTATTATAAAATATTGAGTTTGCAGCTGAAAAAATAACACTTTGATTCTGTTTAAGCATGTTTGTAATTTTATTTTCATTATATTGCGTGGAGATGTTTTGTATCGAACTTCCATCGATTATTTTCATGTTACCAACTCCCACAATAGATACGTGTTTGTTATGAATTTTTTGTGCAGTAAACAATTCTTTCAATAATTTAGAATAATCAGGAATATTTTCCAAGAATATGTTTGGATAGCCATCGTGAAGACATTTATCAAAAGAGGCATCCTTCACGTTTCTCTTACTTGAAGATTCACTTTTGATGACAACACATTTCGAATTTCGGGCTTGATAGCCAGCAGGGCACACATAGGATGTGCACTTTTGAGTTGTACCATCCAGCACATTGTCACCTTTGCACTGTGAATCTTCTTTATCAGAGAAATCCAATTTTAATAGCAACCCCCATGAAAGCGGGGGTACCCCCGTACTCCCACCTGTACATTCGCTTGGGTAAATGGGGTTTGACGGATAACCATGATTACACAGATGGCAGAAGTAATTAGCATAATTGCCCATTGGACCGCTAAACGCGCGGCATAAATCGTAGAATTTATTTTCACGCGCGCAAGATTTATTTATCTCTTTTGCGTTGTAATTACACGTCGTAAAAGTCTCATTGGTATTTACAAGTTGTATGTCACATACCCGCCCGGTATAACAAACTTTCTCGATTGGAACCATTCCGAATTCCGAAACGGAATTACACATTGCACAATATTTATTACGATATAGATAATCATCATTACCTTTAACAGGAATGTAATATTCTATTGAATTTCCATTTGTATTTCCCATCATGCATTTGTCTCTTAATTCTTTTGTTGCAGAGCTCTGTTGACAACTGGTAATCATGTAATATTTATAGCTATTATCCTGAATTATATGTTTCGGTAAAAGAGTAGAGCATTCTTGATCTTTATATTGTCGAGATAAATCGAGAAAGTGGCTGATATAATCTTCTTGGCGTGATGCGTACGATGAATTCCAAAAAGCGTTTATGCAGCATCGTTTTATTTTCATACAGCTAGGCCTACAGAAACAACAAGCTCCGAGTGATTTTTTGGGGATTTCGTTACTGCCTTCAGAAGGCCAGCACATATGAAACCTATAATACATGTTTATGGGGCTGTCACTGTGTCCGCTGTCATCTGTAATGTTTAAAAATTGCTCCACATTGAAGTATGCGTTTATAGATGGAGGTAAATGTGTCAGACAAAACAACAAGTAAAATATATTAATATCCATAATGGTTGAGTAAGATGGCGTAGGTCTGTTTTCTGAAGAGTATTTGAATAATCCAGTTGTGTAAACAGAGTAAATCCACGGATATATATGTATATGTATATATGTTAACTAAAAAAACGAGAAATTAAGATAATAAATCAAAAAAAGAGTTATCTTTCAAACAGTAAGGGGATATTTTTGCATTGTTTCATTGTTCGCTACATTTGGAGGGTAAATAAATCACTATGGGCAAAACCTTTCTAAGAGCAATTACATTTCGATGAAAATAATAGATAACAGGCCTGGTATAGTTGAAGACTGGATTTTTACAACTCAACAACGGCGCAAGGGCAGTAAGGGGTATTAGACAGTGTTTTTTTTGGGAAAAATGGAGAAACACGAACAATATTTTGTGCAAAATATCTTGACTTTCTTATTTTATATTTTTGAATGTCAATTTCTTCCGTTACACAAAAATACCTCTTATTAGTCAGGTCGGTCATGTACGAATAAAAGGTCACGTGTGCATTTTTGTGAAAATTTATTTATCTGCTTAATGCGCGAGTTCAGATGAATAAAAACGCAAAACAAAATTTTGAATGAATTTTTTTTACCAATTTTGATCGACTTTAGGCCATAATATTGGTCCATTTTGGTCCATTCCAATACAAAGTTTCGAAATGTTTAATTCTAAATTCGAATTAGATAGCTGTATTGGGCAGGAAAAGTAGATGAAAAACTGTTATGGTTTGTTTTGTTTGGATCCATTATTAAAGAGTTATCAGTAGTTAAAACTGCTGATTCAGCGTAATTCCTCACTTTCGCCAAATTCAATATCAATTATCTCGCGAAGTAGAAATCCAAAAACAGCAAACAATACCATTTTTTCATGGACTACTATGTTACCCGGAGAGGAAAAGTCAAAACTTATAGAAAAATTAACGTAGGCCATTCTTCAAATTACAATAACTCAAGAACACGAAATGATGTTTCAAGACTAGGATGAAAAAAAGTTTTCAAAAATGAAAATGTGAAGGGGTAAAATGGGCAATTCCCAAAATTACCAAAAATTTGGAAAAACTCCATAATGAAAAAACATCTGCATGCAAGATCACCTCTGATTACTAAAAATCAAGCACGAACCAGTAAAGACAACCAATAGCAACATACTTAAATTTCAATTTTTAACATTCAAACGCAATTTTAGGGGCTAAAATTCCCGTTTTGGGCCCAAAAATAGCATATTTCAACAAAAATCGATGATCAAAAACTAAAAAGGTTTTGACTTTTCTTGTCCGAATAATATGGTAGTCTGTGGTGTACATCACATGTTGTTATGACAACAGAAAAATCGTGGTGTTGCGATTGAAAATATCATCGTGTATTTATTTACATTTTTATTAATTTCTTTTACTATTTTTCTAGAATATTATAACAATTTGTGCAAAAATCTATGAGGCGGTATTTGTTGCGTGTAATTCAGATAATCGTGTATTCAAATAAGAATAAAAAGACGCGATCAGTATGTAACTAGTGAATGAATGATTGAATGAATATATTTCAGCGCTCACCATAAGAACTTTGCTTTGCTCCTTATTGCCTCTATCTGATTGCGTCCTTCGTTTTTGATAAAAATTAGCACAGACATAGTTCCTAATAATATCCTTGCACCGCCAAAAGCAATTTCGAGAAAAACTATTTCTTTCCACTATTTTTCTCACTTAAAGTGAAAATTGACCAATTTTTTTCCTGAAAGTTGCAGAACCACTTAATACTCGGAAGGTAATTTCCGTGAAAAGATATGCACGATGCCTAGACCTATAGTAAAGAACGCCATGGTATGTGCCTATCCAATTCAACATGGGCAAATAAATATATTTCCAATAATAGCTATTCAGCAAAATTAGAATTAATAAAAAAATCTCTACGTATATATGTATCATCATTGTTCACTTGATGATACGGTATCTTACCCTGTCTTAGTTTATTTCCCCTCCATTTCCACTCTTTTTATTATACCTTGCATACTGATCTCTTTTCGAAACAAGCATGTATCAATTTTCGCAGCAATTATAGTTTTTTGATGTCTTCTTTTCATAATTCTGCATGAGGACTTTCCTTTCTTTGTTAAAAACTTGAAAAAATAAAGCTTCGACCATAGAGCCGCTTTAAAATCAATTTTAAAGCGGCTATTAGTCCAGTAAAATTAAGCTCAAATACACTCTAACGTGCAACAAATTGAATTTAATTTCGCCTTTTTTGCATACTACATAGATTATATTTCCCCGGTCAATTTTTGCGATGATTAGTAATAAGGGTTTGTCTACAAATTATCAGCCATTTGATTGGTTGCAAATTACATCATGAAGATTTTGGTTGGTTTCTTCAGAATCAAAATTAGCATTTTTAAACAAAACATTAAATAATGACATTTTGAATTGAACCAATCAAAATCTTCATGATGTAATTTGTAACCAATCAAACGGCAAAAAATTACCACAATTTGTAGACAACCCCTAACAAATCGGATCATCATTCATAACAACAACGTTTATAGCAAAATCGTTCTCTATCTTGCCATGCATGATGAAGTCCCCTATGAAGTGCTATAATTACACGTTTATCACAATCTATTGAACTTTATAGCATTATTCGCACGTGTATGTAAAAATGCTGACTTCATTAGTAATAAATGCTTTTATACCATATGTTAAAAACAAGAACAAAAGGAACCACATCATAACTGAACTAAACTTTTGAAATAGACGTCATGCAAACTTATACCTTCGAATCATTACTTAACGTATGGGTCACTCTAAGAAATCGGTATTTTCATATTTTTCTTTATAAAACGAACTTAATACAGTAGTTTAGTACTGCCTTTTACTGTTAATGGACGCGTGATTCTGCTCAACTAAACTATATTTCTATAAGGATCATCAGTTTCACTTTGTTTTGGCTCATGCGGATTCGAAATATCACCAGGAGAATCATCTTGATAATCTAGAAAAGCACCTGCGAAATTCGCCGTTCGCCGGGTTAAAATAAAATCCATGTATGCTAAAAGATTCTATAAAAGAAATGTATACTGTACTGTATAAAACACCTATCCGCGTTATGTTCTTAAGAAAATAACCTTTTGAAAACCAATTTCTTCATAAAACAAACTTAGTACAGTAGTTTAGTACTGCCTTTTACTGTTAATGTACGCGTGATTTTGCTAAACTAAACTATATTTCTATGCTAAAAAATTATATTAAAGAAATGTATATAGTCCACTGTACTGTATAAAACACCCATTCGCGTTATTTTCTTCAGAAAAAAAACCTTTTGAAAACCAATTAAAGTAATGCATCGTTGTTTTGACCATGGCCTTTTTTTCAGGCTTATTTCACAAGGGGGGAATCTTTGGGTAATAGGGTTAATAAACATAACGATACGAAGAATTTGATGCATTACAAGTACAAGATCTCTATTCTATTTTATTTTATTTCATTCTATTCCATTATATTCTATTCTATTCTTTTTTAATACGTTTCTTCGTATTCCTAAAGAAACGAAATAACATTTTCTATCTTCACAAAGTTATGAATGACGAAACATTACATTGCACAATTATGCATCATGGGAATGTGAAAAAGGAATGGATACATTTCACTCAAGGGAGTTCTAATGATGTCATGAAAATGAACACGAATAAGAACTGTGAATATAAAACAAATCCCTGATTTATCACTGATACCTACTACGAAACTCCTTTGTGTTGCATTCTACATTCTACGAGAGTGTATTGAAATGAGGAATGAGATGAAAGAAGTTTTAGTGTCAAAAGATCAAGTATCTTATCAATCAAATAATGTTGGAACATGCTTTTTCTTTCAAATTCACAGCAAAAATGGAAAAACATGTAAACTTTTGGTTTCCTTGTTAATTTTCAAGTGTCCGCATATTACCATTAAAATGAGATTAAAGTTTTTTCGTCGCGTGCATCTGTCGCCTGCAAATAGCGATGTAATGCGATATATCATTCTTATCATAACTTTTTTCGAATATGCAAACTTTATTTTTCAAAATAGGCACTAACCTCGAAAACATGAGAACAAATATAAAAAAAAATATCAAATTTAAAATTTGATCACGAACAAAAACTTGAGGTAGATGATTACATTTAACAAGACGATGATCGATTAAATTTCACTATGTGAATTGTTTATCTTGTCTGTGTGAATTCGGTAATTTTGCATTGATTTATATTTAACTACAGGTGAATGGACTATAAATTACAGGTGGACTAATACGAGTGCTATATTTTCTCGTGGCTATAAAAAAGGTTAGAATTTTGCCATGAGCACCATAAGTACTCAACGTATAACTATATTGTAGTATTAGAATATCGCCAATTCGAGCATTTTGAAAATATGCGAAGGAGAATATTCAAGAAGAAACAAATTTTCTTCATCAAAAAATTAAGAGAAAAATAAAAGAAATCGAATTCATTGCCTTACCATTAAAAAATAAGTTTGTAAAACCTGGGTGTTTTGAAAACCTGTATGCAACAACTTTCATTATCAAGCATTTAATTATCAACAAACTACTTCATTATACGGAAAGATCATCTTTGTTGATAGAACTCGCAAATATAAACGCTGAATCAGCATGTTTTTAAACACTAATAACTCCTGATCCTTTGATCCAAACATAGCAAACTAGACCATATTTTCATCTACTGTTCATGCCAAATCCAGCTATTTAATCCGAACTTAGAATTGAACATTTTGAAATTCCATTTTATTACTGGAATGGACCAAAAATGAACCAAAATTAGGCTAATTAAGACTATTGATGACCAAAAGCCTCCTATTTACACCGATTACCGGTTATATTTATAATCAGCATACCTAAAATGAAATTACTTGCATTAAAATATATACCAGCATACACACCTTATTTTCTAACTCAAACAAACATTTTTGTTCCATCAAGAAATCAACCTATTTTTAATTATACTAACAATCAAATAATAAAATATTAACAAGTTAGATCTGGTTTTTAAACTTTTTCATGAAATAAAGAATACAGAGAGTGGTACTTAAAATTGCCCTACAGTTAAATATAATTGTCATTCAAAATTCATCAGTAGGAATAGAAGTATTAAGGGAACATGAAAATGATAAATTTCTGTTAAAATTTATTGAATGAAGGTATGATATCACCACATGTTAAATATTTATCATTATTTGTAAAAATAACATTCTATTATTGAGAGATTATGCCTATATTCATTATATCCTCACAATTGACGACTATGAATGTTTTTATATACATTTTTATCAATAATGCAAGGTTAATTTTCTGGAAATTAGAATTTAAAGGGTGTGTTAAAATTTTATCATTTTTTGCTTAAATAACCTGTTAACCTATGTAAATTTAACAATGCAACAATAGCTTAGAGATAAATAAGTACTATCCACTACCAGAAAATCCTTACCAGTCTCCACATTTCATTAAAATAACAAAATTTGGTAAATTTGTTAACATTTTATCATAGAAATGTCAAATTAACAGATTTTGATATGGGACCAACTCTATTGTCTTAAATCACCTTGAAGTACATGTGTGAAAGTTTCATCATGTAAGTGTAACTGAATCAAAAGTTATTCATAAAAATCAATTTTACTTATTTTTAAGATTACACAAAAGTGGCCCATATTTATGAATGCGTCTGTATGTAATCAATCAATAATCTTTTACTAATAAATTAAATCATAGACTGAAGAGCTGTGTGCTACTACTATAACATATATTTGTTTTCATTTTAACTTTTTATCCTTCTTTTCCTCAACAAGTACTAGATTTAATAGTTTCTTATACTTTTGGACATTTTTTGACAGTTTTAGTTGTTTTCAGTCGCTAGAGATAAATTTTTCAGCAAAACTTGTCTTTGCACCTCCCTACAGCAAGTGCGTAAAATGTTGTCTCTTAGTGAATATGTTCAACACTTTCCTGGCAAAAATCTCCCATATAGAATATCAAAAAAAAGACTTTCTCCATCGATTGATCTACTATACTGTCGTCTTTGTTTTTTACTACAGTTAATGTATAAAAAAGTAATTGTACCCAGCTGCTAATTATTTATTTGAATGCAATTTTACGCTATTAGAATGTCTAGTGCAAGTGAATAATTCAAAGTCAAAGCCATAGTTTGGACTGGGGTATAAGTCCCAACTAAGAAATTTTCATTCCTATTTAGAGATATAACCCCGACCAGAAATTCAAGAGGCTTACCTTCACCTCGAAATCCATCCTCCGGATAAATTTTATTTATTTTTCACTCTTATCTAATTTTCCAAAGAGGCAGTAATTAGAGAGAAACACTAATACGATGAACTTTTAATCCATTTTTAAGAAAGTGGTAACCATTAAGTGATAACTGAAAACCTTGAATGGATGAAATTTTATGTGGATTTAATTTCACTGTCGGCCAACATTTTTTATTTCATGTGGATTTAATTTAGCGGTCAAGGGAAATAACAATTAAGAAATAGCAATAAAATTTAAAATTTTCATCTTGCGTGGATTTAATTCGGCAGTCAATCGAAATTTATTGATTTTGAGTGGATTAAATTTAGCGTGGATTTAATTTTACGTTTTTACCAAAAAACTGCGAAAACAGCGAAATTTTATACACCTAAATTTTATCCACTTAAGATAATTTATTGGTACTTTTTCAATTTTTGGAAGTTTTTCTTTTCATTTTAGGCTGTCAAATCAAAGAAAAGAAGAGAAGAAAGGGAAGAAAGAGAAAGACTTGATGGGTAAGTTGTTTTACAGTTTTTCAAATGTACAATGAGAAACTATGTTAAAAAACGGAAACATGTCTCTGTGATAAAGATCAACATATAAAATTTTATAAATCTCTATTTTTGTATCATTTTGGTGTGTGTCACCGTTGTGTCAAATAAAACCATGAGACAAAATTTAGCCAAGAAATTTGGTTTTCAACTTTTTCATCAATTTGCTAATGTTCTGGGACTAACTTTGAAGTCCCAAATCTATGTCAATATTAGATTTTGGCCAAAATTATTTTGCACACTTATTTTTATCTGGTATCAACAAAATAACTAGAGGAATACCAATTTTGACGACTTCACTATCCTGGGTTTATGACTCTTGTAGACAGTGCCTTGTAAAAAAATAGAATTGGCTAAATTCAGCTATTTTTGCTATAATAGCCAATTTTAGCCATTTCTATATGAGATATTAACAAAGGCATCATTATGCAAGGTTCTTGAGATATTGAATTAGGCTAAATTAGCCATTTTTAGCGATTTTGTTTGCAGATTATAATAGAAACATGCATATTTTCTTTCAAATTAGTGATGAATCAAATCTTCACAGTCAGTAGTCCAGGAAATACAAACAATTAGGCTTTTTAGACATTTTTCGCTCAAAAATCACACATTTTTTGAATTTTTTCTTGGCGACAGGGCTTTTCTCAAACCTTACCATTAGCCATTACAAAAACTTAGATCTGCTAGGGGTGAACTATAAGTACCTGTCTAATAAAAACATTAGTGTCCTAATGTCCTAAATTTCTTAAAATTGCTAACCAAAATTTTAACATTTTTATGATTGCTATTGTTGTTCAATGTCAATTTTTCTTATTTTCTAATTTTTCTCTGACCATGGTGGACAAAGAAACTGTTATGTTAAATATTTCAGAATTTTGCTTCAAAGTTGACCAAAATGAACTGCATATGAAATGGATGATAACCTTCGACTCTCTGCTTACGATTCTCCTTCTGTCGAAGACTTTGTTCTAAACTGTCCTAAATTTTGCATCATATCCGTCCTGAATTATTCTGAAATACTGCTCATGAATGTCCTGAAATCTTATAATTTTGGGCTGATTTAGAACTGAGAGGTCTATGATTTTATTCAGGAGAAACAGGTTGTGGTTGAGTCGAATGGTGGGGGCGAATTTCTTTTAGGATGGAGTTAACAAGTATCACAATCATAATCAATTTTTATACTTGACATTGAAGATCATCTTAAATTTCTCCAAATACTATAAGGAACTGTATCTTATTATTAACTCAAATGTTACTATACTATATTTTCAACTTTGGTGGGTTTGGTTTGGGTACTGGGTGTTGACCTCGTGAAACCCAGGTGAGGGTTAGTATCGTTAGATAGGGGTTAACTTTCTTAGATTGGGGTTGAAACTCCCTAGTAGGAAACTATGATATCAGAAGAGTTATGTCTTTCTAATTTCTTGTATTGGCAGATCACGAACACCAACACCCGAACCAGAAGATGACAGTGAGTTTGATTACTCACAAATCGACCTTGCCATCCGACAAGAGAATGCCGTTCTCAAGACGGAGAACAAGAATCTCCATGATTTATCAACTTCTCTACAAGATAAATATTCGACGATGTCGTCTGAGGTATGTTTTGTTTGTTTTGTCAAGACTTATTGCCAAATTATGGCTGATTCAACTTTTTGATTTGTTGTAAATTACATCATCAAGGATCTCATTGGTTTATGCAGTAACGTTTTTATTATTTATGATTTCAACAAATTATCAAATTGTGACATTCTAGATTGAACCAATACGCTTCTTGATGATCTAAATTTCTAACCAATCAAACAGCTCAGATAGCCAACTCTACAGTTGTGCTTTTGGATTTATGTATGTTGTCAGGCAATGACGTAGTTGTGCTTTTGGATTTATGTATTTTGTCAGGCAATGACGTAGTTGTG
>JAUKPT010003659.1:0-11823 GCA_032273505.1 Nanomia bijuga | reverse complement strand
GATTATGCATGCCAGCACCCATCTCATAAGAAGTTTCCAACGAAAAAACATGTCTTAGTTTGTGAGGAGCACAAGAATAGTAAATATAATGAAGATCTTCTCCAATCGTATAAAGATAAATGCATCTTACGTCATAATCAACTTAATCTACCTTCATATACTAAAACGATAAGCCTTTCCCACTACGTCTCATCTCCAGTGAAGATTCGCAATAACAACATCACCGACCAGCAAGAAGATGCTTCTTGCAAGACTTACTCAAATAATTCAAAAAACAATTTTATAGAAGACAGTGCCATTTACATGCTGCAAACAATTGAAATTGATCATCAAAATTATTCGATTTTTTATGACTCAGGGTGTGGTGATTTCGTTTCGAGGTACGAAGCTATACAGAAACTTGGTGATCGTGCTATCCAATTAACTAAAGGCCCATTTACACTTTGTGGAGTTGGAGGAGTTAAGAAAACTTGTCCTTATGGATCTTATTCTGTAAATATTCCTAACAATGAAGGAAATGATGTTGTGTTATCAGGACTCTGTATTGATAAGATAACAGAAGAATTCCCTTTATATCCTTTAACTGGAGAAGTAGAAGAAGATATAAGACGTGAATATCACAATAGTGGTGGTAATTTAAGAAATTTACCTGATCTACCACAATATGTTGGCGGAAATACTGATTTTATGATCGGAATCAAATATCTAAGATATTTCCCAAAAGAGATATTTCAGTTACCATCTGGGTTGGCGATCTATAAAAGTCAATTCAGAAATGTAGATGGATCACTTGGAGTTATCGGAGGACCTCACCGAGTATTCACAGATATAGAACAGCGTCATCATCTCAGTACATCAAAATTCATCAAAGCTCAATACGAATCATTCAAATTTGGTTATCAGGTCAATCCAGATGTCTCCTTACTAGGTTACAAAGATATAGCTCTTTCGGAAAGAAGCAAAGATTTTCAAAACAAAAATGTAGATTGTTATATCCTGTCAAAACGTATCAAATTGTTCAATGAAGCCGAGGATGCTGGTAGTCAAATAATTTATAGATGTATCAAGTGCAGATCATGTAAGGAATGTAAAAATAATGAACATATGGAAGCAATAAGTGTAAAAGAAGAGGTGGAGCAAGATGTGATTAATAGGTCTGTAGAAGTTAATTTGGAGAAATGTATCACTGAAGCAAGTTTACCACTGATAGCTGATCCAATTATTAAGTTAGCTCCGAACAGAAACAAAGCCCTCAATGTTTACAACCAACAACTAAAGAAATTAGAACGATGTCAGACTGATAAAGAAAATATAATTAAAGCTGAAAAGAAGTTACACAATCTTGGATTTGTTTCATACTTAAAAGATTTACCAGAGGATATCCAAAAATCACTCAGAGAGAATCCCATTCAAAACTTCATTCCATGGCGAGTCGTTTGGAAAGAGAATTCACTAACAACCCCCTGTCGACCAGTATTTGATGCTTCTCAACCAACTAGTTCAGGGTTCAGTCTCAATGATATTGTTGCCAAAGGGAAGAATGGAATGAACAAATTACTTGAAATTTTCTTAAGATGGAGATGTCATGTTTTTGGATACCACAATGATATCAGAACTATGTACAATCGAATCCATCTTCAACAAGAATATTGGTGTATGCAACGCTATCTATGGGAAGAACAGTTAGATTCATCAAAAGAACCTGAAGAAAAGATAATAAAAACTTTGATCTACGGAGTAAGATCTTCAGGGAATCAAGCAGAACGTGGGTTACGTAAGACTGCTGAAATTCAAAAGAAAAAATTCCCCGAAGTTTATGAGGTAATAAATAAAGACATATATGTGGATGATTGCATATCTGGATCAGATACAAAAGTTGCTACATTGAAAATAATAGATAATTTAGAAGTGGTTTTAAATAAGGGTGGATTTACACTCAAAGGTTTCACGATATCTGGACAAGACCCTGATGAATCATTAAATTCTCCAGCACGATATTGAAACCGACCACGCAAGGCATAGAATTTCAAATTTTGGATCGCGTAAAAAGTGACAAATTTTGCATTAGATAAGAAAATATTAGAATGTTAATAGCAGTGGTTCTTAATATTTTTTTATTTTTCACCTGGTTTGTTTACATTGAACAAGGGTTTGATCTGTTGATTAGATAACAACTGGTTTAAAAAGAAATAGACCTATCCCGCAATGACGTCACAACCACGTGATCGCATTGTTAAATCGCTAGTTTAATCTTCTCAAACGTGGTTGTGACGTCATTGCGGGATAGGTCTATTTCTTCTATTTGACCACTTCATGAAATAAGATCATCCAGGCAAAAGATATATTTCCTCCTGACTCATTTAGTTGAAAAAATAAAAATTTAATTTCTCCCTGTTGATCGTAAGTCCAACTTCTCATAAAACTTCATTTTGATCTCGGGTGTTATTCATATGAAAAATCGTTTTTCATGAAGCTTCTCGGAACTTTGTCTAATGTAGCCTTTTAATTGGTTGAAAATTCCAGCCTCTGATTGGATAATTTCAAATATCACGACTTGAAGTATTCCAATATCTCAAAAACAAGGCAACATCATTCGATTGAACCAATCAGGATCTTCGTGATGTAATTTTCAACCAATCAAAGGTTAGATAACAGCCATGACTTTGAGGAAGCGCCTTCTGTTGAAAATCTATTATTCACTTCTGTACAAAATCTTTTTTTAATTCTTTTCTTCCGTCTGGTTTTTTCCAATATTTTCCAGATGACTTCTTTTATCTAATCTAATTGCAAGGTGTAAATTCAGTCCTTGATACTCTGAACAACTGGTAGATCAGACTGGTACACATTTCTTTAAAAAATACTATTTTCGTCTGTTTTGTTAGTATGGACCAAGTTATAAGAAAGCAGTCATGAGGGACCAGTCGTGTGGGATGAGTCATGTGGAACGAGTCACGAGGGACCGCCTCTACATCCACCCCCCCCCCCCCCCCATTCAGTAAGCGCATCTCAAAAGACGAGGCTTGACTTACACGAATGGAAGTGTTGAAATGTGACATACCAAAGGGGAAGTTCACATATTACGTAATCAAGGTTAGCGGAGGGAGTACTTGAATATGCTTATGCTTGATTACAGGGTGGGCAAATAATTACGTAAAATGTATACGGTCTGTATGCGCTGGCTTAATGATTTTTGTTTGCGTGACTTACAAAGGAATGAATTAGCAGCCTGTTACCCAGCCCCATTATTTCTCCCGTGAACTCCGGGAATGTGGCATTGGTTTGCGCAAGGTTGATGAATTAGGGGTGGTTAAAAAAAGTCAATTGACGTTAGGGGGTAGGGGGTAAATTTCCTTAAGATTTTTGACGTTATATTGAAAATCAGCACAGTCAAATTGAGCTCAAATATTCTCTAACCTGCAACAAATTGCAAAAGTTTGTTTTTTTGTAAATTCTTATATTCAATAGTATTAGCAACACCAAAAAAAAAAGTCCTAATAAAAATTCAATGTGGAAATCTCATTTTTGGGGGCTTTTCGGTCCATCCTGGTATCAAAAGGGCGATAAAAATACCCCTAAAAAAAGTTCACTTTTGAAATGTTCTATTTAAAAAATGGATTATATTATTATATTTTTTGGTGTTTCTAAATACTATTGACTATGAGAATATACAAAAGGAAAAAACTTTTGCAATTTGTTGCACCCTGAAACCTAATTTGACAGGACTAAATCGAAAATTTTCTATTATCGACCAAAAACATGTTTTGTTTAACTACGAGTTTTTCTCGGAATTTTAGCTGAATTTTTTTGCAAACTAATCAAATTATTTTTTTGCACTGTGTTTTTTTTAAAACCTAAAGCTAAACGTCGAGTAAAGTTTCGAGTAAAACATGTGACAATTCTATATTTCTGAGATTTTTTTTAACCAAAAATTAAAATTGACGTTTTCTCGGAGGGGGGAGGGGTAGAAAGTTCACGTCAATTGACGCGACAAAATCGATATATGAGCCATCTCTTAGTTGAAGAGCAAAACTTCACTGTAAAAGATTTTGTTCTGAAGTGAAATTATTCTACTTCGTTTTGATCTTCTGTGAACTTAGATAAAGCAATCCAGCATAAGCTAAATGTATATATAAAGTACTCTATGTCAAATTATGCAGCAGTTAGGTTTATCTCTATCCATATTTCTTTCCATAAACTTAGGCCTATCAGTGTAGCGCGATCAATTTGATCGCGAACGCGCAACGATCGCGCAAAAATCTTCAGCGCGATCAACAAACTCGTAAGTGACATATTTAGAACTTTAATGTCAATGGTCCAAAATCTGTTTTATTTTCCACCTGGTTCCGTTACAATTGGTTTGGAAAGAAATTGACCGACACAAACTCGATCGCGCAAGCCGTGTTCGCAACCGATCACGCACGCATTTAATACTGACACAAACTCGATCGCGCAAGTTATTTGCGCAACCGATCACGCACGCATTTAATACTGACAGGCCTGTAAACCACCAAAAACTGTAATTGGTAAAGGGTAGAAATTTTTTTTTTTACAATTTGAACATCTTTCGCTTCGTTTCCGCGCTAAATGTTATATTTTTCCTTTATTTAGTTTCACCCCTCAATGTTCTTTGATTTATATCTACTTCATTTTTGCTCAAAGTAAAAATAAAGAACTTAGTTCACTAACTTTTCTGAGCTTTAGTGTTCGGGGCCTTCATATGGAATGCTTTTGATGATGATTTATTTTTTGATGCTTTTTTCACATTTTTAGAATTGATATTTTTAATACCCTCTAAAAGATAATTAATCCTAATCCTAATCCAATCTTTTGATTGGTTAAAAGTTACATCATCAATATACTGATTTAAACAAATCGTCAAATTGTGACATTTTATATTGAGCCAATCAGCTTTCTGTTGCTGTAATTTCTAACCAATCAAACGGCTAAGATATCCGAAATCTGGTGACAATTTCTGACGTTGGATGGTGAATTGACTGAGTTAAGTTTTATTGTTCATCATATTCCATTTTCTGTTTTTCAGTTTCTTTTTTAATCGCACGACATTCAAATAGATGATTTATTTTCTTTCAACTTCAAACAACGCAATTAAAAAACGGCTAAATTATGATGACTTTCAATTCTTAAAGCTGAGACACAGCAGGGATAGAATCTGCAAGTCAGGATTTCTCAACATACAAGTTCATGCACTAACGCCCTTTTATTAATGAAATGAAAATATCTTTACATCCTAAACTGTGACTCGTTGAGGAAATGTTTTCACTCGGGAAATAATTGTAGGGTAAACAACTATTTTTTTATGTACGGTTTAAATAAATTACAAACATGGATACATTAAAGAAGAAACAAAATTACATATATAAAAAACAGGGCTCTAATCGGTGGGATGATACATATCGAAACCCTAAAAGAGGCACACAAAAAAAGTAGAAAAGAGAGAACAATAACTGGTTCAACCGGGTGCCAAAACCCACCGGGACCACCCATTTCTCCCCAATTATCACCGGAGAAATAAGCTCGAGAATATTTCAACTTTCCTAGCCGCACAAAATCTTAGGTAATAATCTGCCGAACTAGTCGACAAGATTCTCTAGTTCTGCCGGGTACGTCATTCAATTTTTTCTTCAACCGGGGGAGGTTTTATCCAGAACTCACTGCGGGTTGGTTTCACCAAGTTACTTGGTCGGTATATTGTTTATATACCACGTGACTTCATATTTGACAGAGTTACCTTTAGTGTTATTGCGTACAGAGACGTTCCCTTATTGCGTACAGCAAAAAAAATATATTATCGATCTGTCGTTATGATCATTTACCATAAGGGGACATCTTAAAGAGTCTTTCATATACTTTAAAAGAAAATATCTGTTAAACATTCACCCCCATCACCCGCACCGTCTTTAGAGACAACCATGATTATGATTGCACAACATCATTTCACTTTTTATCTTTTTGTTAGGGAAAAGTGCAAAATGATTGTTTTACCATTTGTACTAAAATATTAGAGACATTGATCAGCTACATTTTTTATCGAAGGTTTTCAAAATGCTGAAAAGTCGTTCTCTGAAGTTGATTTGATATCCATTTTTTCCTTTTTACTTTTATTGTGCTGCTTGATGTCAAATACTTTTTTGTATATAAGAGGCGTAGGTGAAATGCCAGGGGTATGCGATACAGATTGAAGAAATTTGGAAACAAATTTGGAATGAACAGGCCATATAGAGAAGTTATATGGTTCCTGTTCGATGTCAGAGATATGAGTGTATGTGTATAGAGAAAAGATTTGGGAAGCTAAAGAAAGAATTTTTATAAAATAAACATGGTTGATTTCTCCAGAATTGGAATTAGCATTTTCAGTTTCGTGTTATTGGTGATGTAATTTTCAACCAATCAAATATATAGATAGTAGACATTCTCTTAGTTTTAACCGTTTTGTTTTTTTCTAACATATAACCCACATTTACATTTGTAATCTTTATATTTTAGATTCATTAAGGCCTCACTTCATCAATTTTCTCGATTGTTTCCATGATTGCAAAGACATTCAACAGATTGGTTTTCTTCCACAAGAATCTGCTCGATATATGTTTCCACATGTCAGGCTCAAAGAGAACGGATTTTTGATGGGTTTTGAATTCTACGCAAGAACATCTGCTACTTTTAAATTGCAGGTAGGGGGTTGTTGCTGTTCGATTGGTTGAAAGTTACATCATCAAGAATCTTGAGTTTTTACAGAACATTAATTCGTGATATTTAGAATTGAACCAGGGGGGAGGGAAGGGTACTACGAGATCTGCACATATGCCTTAAAATCAAAAGTAGGTACCACCCTGCTCCCTGCCTCTTTAAATATTTCCTTCAATATTCATTTTTAATTTAGATTTATGAATCAGAGCAGGTGATTGTGAAAGAGTTTATCCTCACTGTTACTGCTGGTTACCATTATCACAACTTCTCATTCGAAGTCAAGAAAGATAACTTCATCGGGCTCCATGTCCCAGCAGACTTATTTGAAGGGAGACCGTATTCCCAGGCTGTGATGAAAGGAGAAAACATTACATTGAATTGGGGGTATCGAGCTAGACTTATTGTTTCACCGGAAGCTATCTTCAAAACAACATACGAGGTCAAAAGTGCTGGTCTGCATAATGTTCATTACATGTTGAGTGATAAGTATGGCTATGAATTGATGTCTGAGTCACGTCAAGTCATTGCCTACTCTTCAAATATCAATTTAAAAAGCGAGCTTTTCATTACTATAAATACAACATACAACATATCTGCCATTATTGTTCAGAACAATGGTTTTGATTATGTGCAATGGTCAGCCTTCCATAACAAGACTTTATTTATCGTCAATGAAAATGAGGAACAGCCTTTTCAGTCATTTAAACAAATGCGAGTTGACACAAGGCATACTATGTATTCATTTCAACTCAAGTGTAAAGTTTTTGGTGCGTACACAGTCACTATTGAGCTCATTTATAATAATGAAGAATTATCAAAAGCGAATACAACACTGTATTGTCACCCAGAAAATAGCACTGTTATTGGGGAAAGCATCAACAAAGTAGTCCAATCGCCTGTTATTTTAGCTGTAGGTGAAACAGCATTGTTCAAACTCATTTCGATTTCAAGTCCACCACTTCATCAAGAAGTATATTGGTCGATCAATGGTACCTCATTTCAGGATGATGCGGTTGGCAATGGCGATCTTTCGCTTTCATTTGTTCAGCATGGCTTTTATCAAGGTCTGTACATTGTTGATAACAAAACATACAGCGAATTTCACTTCAATGTTGATGAAAAAATCGCTGGTTTGTCCATTTACGTTGTGGACATGAAACAGACGTTTGTCAACACCAATATCACACTGAATATTAAGTATATGAGTGGAAGTGATCTCAAATTCAACTGGACTCTTCACAATGACCTGGAAGTTGTTTCAAAGGATTTGCATTCTGACCTACTTGTTTTGAAGAGCAATCAATCTGGAACGTATACCATCACTCTGACTGCGTACAATCAAGGGTTCAGTTCTACAGTCACTACAGATCTACTTATTAATAATTTTCTATCTTATTTTGAAGTATACCCGTCTAAAACAGATATCTTTATTGGAGAATCAATCACTTTTTTGGTAAACGCGATGGGCGGTGGCTATGTGAATCGTAAATATGAATTCATATTCCCAACAAGCGCGCCAATACGAACCCGAAGTCTTACATTGCAGCACGAAATACGTCGGTATGGATACATTACAATTAAGGTCCGTGTAATACTGTTTGATGATTTTGATACATGTACATGTTTTTCCATTGTACCATGTGAAATTTCATTACCCATCTATATTCGAAAATCCGGCTTAGGGAAAGCTGATGTAGTGTTTATTTCACATGAGAAGAAGGATAGTTTGGAATGGCCTTATAGAAGTATCACTTTTGGCCTGGAATTTTTAAAAGATAGCGCATATATTCCTAAAACTGTGTACCAAATTTCATTTGGGGATGGTACTGGCACAGAAACAGGAACAATTCCTGTCAGTGCTGCAAAAAAAGACCTGTTTCTACCTCTGACATCATATATTTACTCGAATCCTGGCTGTTTTAATGTCTCAATTAATATAATTGCTGAATTTCACGAATTCGAATTGACGTATGATTTCATTATCAGTAACTTTCAGCAACTTTTTGTCAGTCTTTTTACTTCAAATGGAAAAAACAAAGACGACATTCTGCATGTTACTAATGACGACTTAATAATAGTTGAAATTCAAAATGGCGTTCGAAGCTGTTATAATTATATTACCACGTTAACCAATCTTAATGAGACCAGTCAGATATTTGTTATGGAAACAAAAAAAACAAAAACCATGTTGATTTCAACCATCATGTCTGCACCATGTTTTTATAAGTTCGAGGTTAATGTAACTGCACCTTATACAGCCTCTACTCGTATATTCAAGAAGATGATTGCCCTGTATAAGAAGTTACCTGAACTGCACATTTTAGAGGAAACGTCCAACCACACCACCGCCACTGCATATTCAAAGACGTTGATCATTATATGCGAATTCGTAAATTGTACTATGGGTGTGTTATCTGTTGATTTTGGCGATAACTCTGGAATAGAAGTTTTAATGAATCCTAAGTTTCAAGCAATATCAAGTGACGAATTAGAAAAGATGACCGTTACAACTTCTCCTCCTCATCATTTACATGTCGACATATCATATTTGATGCTTCAACATAATTACACTAATTTTGGTATGTATTGTTCATCTTTGTTTTTCTTTATTATGAAAATCATATATTCAAACAATGACGCGTTCAAATACAATACCATAGGGAAATTTGACATATTTTTACTGCCCTGGATTCTTTTGGTAAAATTTTCACCACCACTCTGGAGAAAGCATTATAATTATTATGCCTGAATGCTGACGACAAACTGCATATCCTAAGTGAAGAAGAAGTAGCAACTTTGACAACTTTGATAACTCTGACATTTAGTGCAACATTTAGTTTCTTCACAAAAACTTGCGCGACTTTTTATGCTCGTGACTTTTTCTTCACTTATGATAAATAATTATTTTTTCAGGTACGTACAATGTTCATGCAGAAACTACGGATAGCGTTTTTGTAACAAAAGCGAACCACAAAATTCTAATTAATGAATTGCGTTGTCTTCCTCCTGTTGTGTCGATTTCCGGACCACATGATGGAAGTGCGTTGACGTTTCGACGAACCAATCAATTTAGTGTTGCGTCAAGTGTTTCAGTTGAGTGTGAACTTTCAAAAAGAGTTTTATTTGAATGGATGATTTGTGAAAGTAGTGATGAAGAGATGGAGCTGGAGAGAATGAGCTGTAACAGAAATGTGACGTATGTACTTCATTAAAAGCCTTAAATGATGCAGAATTAAAATATTGCAATTTGCGAAGTTTTACTAGCAACATTGAGAAAAAAGCTGCTCGAATTAAATGTTGCGACTAGTTGCGAGGACTTTTTGACGCCTTTTTATTCCGATTTTTGACATCTTTCTGAAATAATTTTATGTAAAAAATTAAATTTTCAGAATATACAGGGTTCAGACGGGTCAGGGAAATTCTGGAAAACCTGGAAAACCTGGAAATTAGGTATTAATTTGGAAAAGTCAGGGAAAAGTCAGGGGAAAGGTCAGGGGAAATATTTTGCCATGGTCAATATTTTTTTCTGGATCATTATGAAAAAATCAATTGATATTCTTAATTTGAAATATTCTTTATTTTGAAATATGCATATTGTCAAAGGTTTGTTTGTTTGTGAGATATAACTATCATAGACTTAGCTAAATGACCTGTTTTTCTGAAATTCTTAGGCGTTAAATTTGTTAATCAACGATTGGGTCAGGAAAAATCATATGTAATTCAGCCTATTTTCCTGGAGAAAAGTATGTTTTCAGCCAAAAAAAGTCAGGGAAAGTCAGGAAAAATTATATAAAGATATATGCAGTACAAAAAGTTGCGAAAGTTACAAGGAAAAATTCACAACATTTTCTACATGCAACTTTTTCGGCCTGCAATATTTTATGCATTTAAATATGATTTTTTTTACCAGCTTCGCCAACAGAAAGGTTGAAATATGAAATATAATCTTATCTAGCCCTAATCTAGAAAAGTAGAGCAGCTTTTTTGATGAAAAATGGCACATTTTGTCTTAAAAGGGTTTATCCCAATATTTTGTTGAAAAAAGTTGCATATTTTGGACTTTTTTATGAAGGGAAGGGTCAGATATTCGAACTCTAAATATAACTCTGCTTATAATGTCCTGTTTATTAGACTTGATACGAGATCTTTTTCTATGTTTTAATTGTCAAAAATGACAATTCGCAAAATTTTTAATTTTCAGGCTCTTTATTCTTTTTTCCATTATCGAGTTAAATCCTACAGTTTTCTTTTATTCTAGTGTCAAAACTGACTTGACCAAGTCATCCATCCTCATTCCAAAAGGATCTCTTCCTGCCGGAATATACATTGTCAAACTAACAGCAACTATCGAAAGAGCTAACCTGCTTGCAAGCGATGCGATATTCATCAAGATTGTGGATCTTCCCTTACGCTCAGTCATCAACGGTGGAAGCTTTCGTAAAGCGACATGGGCCGGGACTTTGACACTAGATGCACAGAAAACGTTGAGTTTGAATCAACCCGATGAACAGCTGGAGTTTAGTTGGAAATGTTTAGTCAATGACATTGAAGTCATGAAGTATTATGGTGTGATGTGGGAAATCGAGGCAAGGTAAAACCTTTACCTTTACAATTTTTACAATTATGACTCACTTATTGTGATGTAGAATGGTCGAAAGATGCCAGAAAATTGTTGTAAAATGTCTGATTTTGTTTTTGAAATTCTTCTTTATATCATCTCCCTTTTCATCTTCAGGAAGTTGTGGAAGAATACAGATTACACGTTTATATTAACAGTAACCAGTCAAACGAGAGAAGCTTCATCACAAGCTGAACAAACGGTTGTGTTGGTAGCTGAGGATATACCAATCGTTAGTGTAGAGTATGAAATTTATGCAGTTCCCAATTTTTTAACTTTTTTTAAATTAGGATTTTTTAGACCCACCATAAACTCACCCTTTGGTTGGTGTGCGTGTATCTGTTCAAGGTTTTTCTCAAAAACCAGTCATGAGATCTTTGCTTATATATCCATTTACAGGCTATTTATTAAAGGGGCACTCCCAGGGGGGTATTAACCCCCAATTTTTATTTGCTTATTCGAAAGTCCTCTATTGTGCGAACCAAACAAAAAAAAACGCA
>JAUKPT010003658.1:0-11824 GCA_032273505.1 Nanomia bijuga | reverse complement strand
TTAACATTTATCTGCACATGAGTTTTGATAAAACATTTGTCTTGTTTAGAATAAGAAATTTTAAGTTATTGAGTATATTATGTATGGGGTTAAAATTTAGGTACAAACTCCGTTTTGGGGTCGTTTTAGATCCGTAAAATTTAGAAAAGGCCATTTTTAGTCCTTTCTGTTGATAGAAGAGGTATGGTTTCTACCAAACACCTATAGAAACATGGGTCTTCAGATTAAAATGAGGGGTCGAACTTCATCGTACAACCAGTAGTTCTTGAGATATGAAATTTTAGCCTAATAGATTTTATTTAGTCTTACCAAGGCTCTAAAAATATCAAAATGCTCAACCATGCCAAAGTGGCATGAAGTTGTTTTTCCATCTAGACACCTTAAATAATATATTTATGCAAAAAAACGTTACCATTTGACCTCCAGACTATAAGAAAATTGATTACGACCCTAGTATATTTTCCTGATAAACAGGAGTTTCCAGTCCGTGTATTCTAGTAGTCCGTGCTTGAGGTTTGTCCTTATGAATCTTAAAAGCAAGCGTATTTGTGCCACTAAATAAGTTTATAAACGCTTCTCCTTTCAGTAAAGAGCTAAATGCAACATCTTACAGAAGACTTTTTTTGGTTTTCTTCTCAAACCATAGGCATGTGCAATAGAGAGGGACTTCAGATGAAGTGTTCTTCATTACTCCATCTATATTAATAGGTTGGTTTTATGTTCTTGAGATTTTGCTAAGAGAAAACCTTAAATATGTTGTTGAACATTTACTTTAGTTGTCTTTCCTTTTTTTGTGTAAAACTTTGTTTTTTAAGATTTTCTGAAAAGTCATGCCTTCTTTATTTGATTGGATTGCAAATAGATTCAATTGTTTGCTTTTATTCAAGCGTTTGTCAGATTTTTGGCACTTTCTTCTAATGTGTTCAGACCTATACATTAAATCAAATGTGAATAGAAGAGTAGGCATTGCAGATAAAATAGGGGTCTACCAAGTTTTTACAGCCAATAGTTCCAGAGATATGAATTTTGGACCAAATGGGGCATTTTTGGGGTCCGCCATTATGGATTTGAGGGTGTTTCAGTGGTCAAATCAATGGGGCTTTTTTGGGTCATTCCTACCATGTTTCTATACCACTGCGCCATTTTATACTATTTTTTCTGGATCCAAGTGCTATTCTCCCATATTAATGATATATGATAACAGACATTGGTGTTCAGGTTTTGTCATGTCTTTGACTCTAAATCTTGAACAGAGTTTCGAGGGCTTATAGGTTAGCCGTATTTGCAGGTTTTTGGACTTGGCCTCAATCGATCGCTTCAGTTTTCTAGTGAGTATTTCGCCCTTAGTTCCTCCATATTGAAGATTGAGTTGAACAATTTCTTTCACTTCATCGTCATTTCCACTATTTGAGTTTTCATCACCTTCACTGATTAGATTTTCATTTTTTGGTCGATTTTTGATTGGTTCTTCATTGATAATCGATTGAACTAGCTTCGGTGGGTAGTCGTTAATTTCTCAGAACGCATTCCGGATATATTCAATCTCAGTTTGAAGTTTTTCATCAGTGGATGAAATCATCAATCCCCTTATTATCATGTTGCGTAAATAATGAGCGTTCCATTTGATATAAATGCTGTTATTATTATATACACTTGTTTCGTGATGGTTTTGAGTAGTTCTTTCTACCAGAACATCTAAGAATGGAAATTCTCAACTTTCTGTATTGAACGTGTCCTTAATGCTATCAGGTTTAATAAATGCAAATGTGTTGTTGACGAATCGGGTCCAGAGTGCAATTTGATTTTCAAGAGTTGGAATCAAATTTTTTTAGTTCACACATAAATGTAGGAGGTATGCTCGTTCCTTGGATTATATTTAAAAAATCTTTTGTGCTTGAAAAAGAATATTTCAAATTACTTAGTGGTGCAAGTAGGTTGGCGAGATATTTGCTGGTTTTGTACGTGGCTGTGCCAATATTGGAAACAATTGGGTGCAATTGCTACTTATAGACGTTGGAAATATTCTTCTCTTCTGTATTGATTAACTTATGCAGTTTTGCTGTACCATAGAATTCCCCAGGATTCGAGCCTGAAGGATAGATTTTCTTATGTTTCTTCCAGAGTGTGTTTTTAATTTCACTTAATGCATTTTGTACCTAAACAGTGAAGGTGATGAAAACAAATAGTGGAAATGACGACGAAGTGAAATATGCAGGTACTAAGGGTAATATATTCACTAGAATACTGAAGCGATCGATTGAGGTCAAGTCCAACAACCTGCAAATACGGCTAACAAACCTACAAGCCCTCGAAACTCGGTTCAAGATTCAGAGTCAAAGACAATACAAAACCTGAACACCAACATAACTTTAGTTATCATAGATCATGCGGAAATCAAAAATGTACATCGACATATCGGACATATATCATCTTAAAGGACTTTCGACTTTTTCATATATATGTTGAGCAAATTTACCCATTTTTAATGCAGAAATTTTTGAAAAAATATATATTTTTTAGATTTAGACAAAGATTTTCTTAAAAAAAGGCCAAAATGTTTTGTCCGATCGATAAGTTTTTTTGCCATTTTCCCCATCTTTATGTCTTTATATATAATATTGCATGTCTATAATACTGCATGTCTTTATAAATAAAATTTTCATATCACAACTCACTTGTATACAGCAGCAAGCTTTTCTACCAACTTTCCATCAATTCATTGATGTACTCTATTGGGAATATTTATTTTGAATTGGGAAGAAGCTAGCAGTTTAATGCCACATATAGGACCCTACTTAACACCCTGCTATAATTTTCCACAAGTCCTTTACTTTTATCTACTTCATTTTTAAACTAAATCACTTTAAGACAACAACAGTATCATGCCTTTACACCTTATGCATCATTATAAGTCATGGTAAGAAACACGATAAAACAACAAATTTAAAAAATAAACACTCTCCCACAAGTATAAGTATCACTTATTGACTATTTTACTCATTATCATAATAAATATGGATGAGAAATCAAAGTCGAAAGAGACCTTTGTGCCTGGGTATGGTTTGTTGTCCATGAAAAGTGGAAAAACTACGATATCTCCCCAAAAATCCCCATTACTATTTCTTGGATCCCCCAATGATTTTCCTCACAAAAATCTTTTCTCAAATCTTAAGTAAAAAAATCTCGGGACAAAAAAGTAAGGAAAAACTAAAACACATAAATGAGTAAAATAAATACGACTACTTTTTCTGTTTTTCAGACAAATGCATTTCTAATATCATCAGTGTCTAAACAAAAAAATCCTTCTTTTTCACACTTTTCAGCTATCAGCACCTATCTTTGTTTAAGTGGAACTAATGGAACATGATCAAAGGTTCAGGGGTTTAAGGTGGTGAACAACACTTTTTAAGCAAAATCCAGCTTTATACAAATTTATTTAGGGTTCAACCATAGAATGACTGTATAGCTCTTTTAACCCATTAATTGCCCAATTATCCATTAATATATCTCTTTGTAATTCTCATCATTTTTTTAAATTCCCACCACCTTATTTTCAGGCTCATTGTTTATAAATCTTCAAAATCACTCCTGTATTTAATAAGCAGTGATAAGAACTTAGGTCTTTAAAAAAATAGAGACCATGTTTTCTGAAAATAGAGACTAAAATAGAGACCATGTTTCCTAATATAGAGACCAAATAATGATCGCTACCAAAATCTTCTAGATTGGTGTCCAGTTCGATTTTTTCAGTTTACTGACACAGGGGTATCACAATATTAGCAACACAACCTCTTGAAGAAGAGAAAGTAATGGATTATTTTGATAGTGTTTTGCCATACTGCGAAAAAAGTTAACTGTCTTTCGTTTTCTTAAGAAAAATGAATTTTTGACATAAGTTAGAAAATTATAACAAAATATATTTTTACCAACAAATTTTCAAAAATAGAGACTCAGCCTTAAAATAGAGACCAAATAGAGACCAATAAGAGTACTTTAAGATAGAAATGCAGAATTTGAGACAAAAATTTCAATTAAATTGATGTGTACCATAACTGATTGATTTATTACTCAATCTGATTCATATTTTATATTTCATATAATTTCATATAACTTTCTGACTTGACTAATATTGCATGAAAAATTTGCAGATTTAAAAGACCAATCCAAATTGAAAAAACCAATTCCTTCCCTGTTTTAATTTATTATTTATTCTTAAGATTTCTGGGCCAGGGTGTCAAAAAAGATTTTTTGCTTCTTACAAGGAAGATTTTAGAAGTGAAATTTCTAGTATGTATGCATAGAGACCAGTCATATATGAAGAATTTATATTACCCCTTCGAATGAACTGCTGAAAAATTGCTGTATACACACCAGTACCTTCTTGCCATGTCCCATGTCCGATTATTTTATTTTATTTTATTTTTTCTCTTTTTTTCATAAAATATAAATCTAGTTAATTGGTAAAAATAAGAGATCATCTAAAAAGTTTGTCTAATTGACTATTGATTGGCTGAAAACAGTTGAAAATGTAGCAATTTGGACGTTTTATCAAAACAAGAAGTTTGGCAAAATTAATTGTTTTTAAGCCAATCAATATATATTCAATTAACCAATCAATGGTCTAAATCAGACAAAAAATTGAGATGACCCCTAAGTAAAAATAAGTTACCCACCATAATCATTTGACATGCCAAACTCATTGCAAGTGGTGGAATGGAACTTGATCAAACAGATCAGGAGACCATAGATGTCCAGAGCTAAGACTGACAAGTGAACACCCTGGGTTCCATTCCAAAACCCACAAGAGGAAGATAAGCAACAAATGTACGAACCTGCACAACTAAAGAGCTGATCATGAAATCATGATCAGTTGAAAATATTAACATGAGAACAACAGCCCTGGCAAAAACAACCTGAGCATACTTAACAGAGATGTTGTGATCATGACAATATTACCAATTGATCATACCTTCCTTGCACGCTGGTGCTATGTACGTTTCTGTGTGTTCTCCACTAGATGGTACCTCCATGGCTAAAAGGAAAAGTATAAATTTAATAGGAATAGGAATTTTACTTTGCAAATTTGGACGAAATTCCATGACATTTGCTATTTTTGACAAAATTTAACACCAGAACATCAACATTAGGTAGGGTTTAAAAAGATATTATTTATTACATAGTTACTATAAACAAAACTTACTGTCTTTTGATTTTCTGCAAAACTTCCAAAGATCACCTCCAATAGGTGTGATCTGATTTTTATCCCTCAACGTATGCAACCTGGTAGTTAGTTCTATTTTCGTGTTGAATCCAAGAAGATAAAGAATATCATCTACATGGAGTCCATCATCACCAGCCTCAGTTAAGAGATTAAGTATTGTGATGTCATCTAGAATGTAAACAACAAATTATTTAAAGATCCAACCAAGCAATGTCTTGGAATTCTAATTATATTTCAGGAAAATAAACATAAATTTGTTTGCTAGTTGGCTGCATAATTAAAAATTAAATTGAATGAAGGAATGATCACAGAAGTGAATCTGCAAAATATCCAAATAAGAAGGAATATTTATGTTAGTTTAATACCAAATTGATTCTCACATTCGTCATTTTTCCTTATACAAAAACAGGCCAGGCAAATAAAGTTCCTTTCAGGAAATATTGGTGCCTGAAAGTCAATAACCCCCACATAATTTCTCTGTTGTACTATTTGCAAAATTTTCTCCCCCATTAAATTTTCTACTCACAAAATTCCAAATCAATTAAGTATCCAAAATACTAATTCAATAAAATATGCGAAAATAGAAATGAAAACCGCCCTCTCCCCTCATATCTGAAGAAATTATTTACACAGAAATAAAGTATCAAGTGCAAGCCTACAAGCAACAAAATCTAATTGAACGAAGTCTTAAACTTTGCTGTTTTTCTGACTATTTCCCATTTTCAATTTTGTGATAGGGTTTTCTGAAAATGAAACACCTGGCTAAAATATTTTTTCTTCTTTTAAGTAGGGAGTAGTTATCCACTCATTGGATTCCCGGCTTTAACACCACTTCCAAGGAAAGATTAGAAAAATAACACTACATCACTTAAACACGGAAATTACTGCAACAAAATGATACACGTTATTCATATCACTTTATCAGTGACAAACATTTGCTTTGCAGCTATTTTAATACGTCAGGCCTTTTTCAAGGGGGTACTCAGAGATCGGCAGGTATTCAATTAGAGCTTTTGAAATAGATATAAATGTCAAGAGTATTCAGAACATTTTGGAGAATACATAAAAATACCAAAATAATTCAAGATTTACAACTACATGGGTACTAGAGAATAACATGTGTGAAGATAACTTCATATACATACAACGATAGGGGTAGTTCAATTAATGGATCAGATACAGGATATTCTTTGACATGAAATAAAACAATTTAATTTATTTCAAGATGAAGTTTAATAACAGAAATATATAAATCATCCAGCAATGATGCCTCTCCAACACAAAAAATAAATTATGGTCTCTTAAAAAATACACACAAAAAAGGAATAATAAAAAAGATGAATGGTCAATGAAAATGATGTCATTTGAGATGATTAAAAGAACAAATATCAACAAAGTTTTTTTTTTCATTCATTGTTCATATTATAATAAGTGATTAGATAATGATTTTCAAATGCACATTATCTTTTACAACTCCATATGAATTCATGGAAAATTTTAAATTCATCAGACTTATCAGCTAATAAAACTGCTTAAAGTTGTTGGTCAATGTATTCAAATTCAAATTTGAATTGGAGTAATAAAGATTTGATATACTACTAGTGTTAGTTGTGAAAACACTTCAAAACAGTCTCATATTGATAATTTCAACTATAGCAAATAAAAGATAAATATAGTACATGTAATATTGTATATTCAATAAAAATCGACATCAAATACAATAACGAAATAAAAGCTTTAAGCTTTTATCCTCTTTAGCAATAATAAGCAAGCGCCAGTATTACTGATGGCCAAAATTTTGAAACTGCTGGTATGATTCCCAATTGTAGAATCCCTGTTGATCATTTGAATAAAGAGCTGGATTTTCCGGATTGTAACTGAAAGGTTGAGGCATCTGTGGTAATGTTGGTACATTAGGAACTGGAATGGAAGATAACTCTACGCTTTCATTGTTCACTTTTTTCGAATTTGAACTTTCAGGTATTGCACATTCGGATAATTTTCGTTTGGATGAATTGTATTGTTTCGACTGCTGAGCTTCAAAGCTTTCTCTAACTTCAATGACGGATTGGATGTCATTACTGTATTCTTCGTAAAACTCAACCTTCCTTTGTGCAAAGAGTTGCCGAACCTCTTCACTCAAACTCATATCATTTTCAACAGAATTAAACAAACTTAAAACATGTTCATCTTCGACACTACCATAATGCATTTCTAGATCTAGTAACTGCAAGTAGAGACGTTTTTGTTTCTTACCTAATTTCAATGCATCTAATAAGACTAACCTAGCTTTGCTTTTATCACCACAAAATTTAGCAAGGACATGAGAAAATTTAATACTGTAAAATATCTTATCTTCAATACGATCAGCAGCCTTAATAGCATTCTCGTATATACTTTCAATTTCATCAAATCTTTTCATACGCCTGGCAAGGCCTATTCTGTGTTGTGTAATAAGAATCATGCCAGGGAAGTTGCAGTCAACGTTGCTTAAAATCTGAGATGCATTTTCATATTTCTTTTGTTTCTCCTCAAAAACAGCCCATTTAATATGCATGTTGTACTTTTTTAACATGTGTATGTTACAAGCTCTGTAATATATTGATCGAGTGAGTTCAATGTCCCTTTCTTCAGCATAATCAATAAAACGTTGCCAGAACTCTTCATATAAAGCACAAACAACCATACAACGTTCAAAAAGATTAACAATTTTCTTGTGGTGACCTTCACTCATTTCATAATCTAGATATTCACGCCAGTTTTTAAGTTGTGTTTTTTCTAATGGTTTAACATGGAAATATGGTCGTTTAATAGACTCTTCAAATTTCCACCGCTTTTTTATTTCATTTGCTGTCAATAAAAATATTGACTCGCGCTCAGCAATAACTTTTTTACGAATTAAATCAGAATTCTTTTGGATAGATTTCTCACTTTCAGATAGTTCCTCATTACTGTCAGATTTATATTCATCCTTATTTACTATATCAAGAGCAGGGATTGCAGTATGAATAGAAAGATCTTCTTCTGTAGTCATGCCAGGTGGAACAATATCTAATTCATGCATTACTTTCATGTATTCTTCTGTTGTTAATACATCAGCAGGTGAGTTTGATTCTAAATGATGTTTAAATTTGGTCCAGTTCTTGATATATTGTTGGTTTGGAGTTGCAATTAACCTATCATAAATCTCTGTTACTCTCTTAAGATTACCCATAGACTTTTCCCACTGTATATATGCATCCCAAAGTTTATTAGATTTAAAATCCAATCCTGCTGTTTCAATTGCCGAATTAAATAATTTTCGTATCTCACTTTCATCATTAGGTCTATCACGGTTCTGATGAATGTAAAAGTTCAAGTAATGTACCCATAAATCAATACTAACTGAAATGGATTTGACTCCATTTTGAAATATTTGGAGTACCCTGTCTAAATTTCCATGTTTTTTCTCAATATCAGCAAACTTTTTCCAATAACCATAACAATAAGGATAATATCTTAAAAAACATTTAAAAACAGCTTCGGCAGCAGGCAAATTGTTCTCAGTTTCACAAGTTGTTTGAAGCAGACATGTCCATGAAGTAAAATCATTATAATCTTGCTGTAAGGAGTTCCAATATTCCTTAGATTTTTCACTTAGTTCAATAGGAAATGATTCGAATTCTGGAAGTTCATCAAGAAAATCAAACGGTGGATTAGGTGGTTCAATCTTTTCAATTTCAATAGGTGAACCTAGCGATATATCTCCTTTTCCATTATTGTTCAACTTATATTCATTACTAAGTTGGCGCTCTGGTATGGACGGAATGTCTTTAGTCGGCGATAATGCTTTCTGTGCAGGAGCCCTCTTCCTAACCATTTCACTGGTCTTTACACGTTTAATACCAATTTTAGCGTTTGTTTTTTTCAAGTTAATATATTTATTTTCACCAAATACATTCACCATTTATTTGTTCCTGAAAAAAAAAGAGAATAACACTAAATTATATGTCTAAATTTCAAGAGCTACAGGGGTAAATTATTGTCAAATCAGAATTCTAGCTAAGGAGGAAGGTTTTATGGTGTTTTGAATGAAATACAGTGAGTGGAATCAATTACTGAAGAAGCAAGTTGAACAGCGTTTGAGAAAAAATAGCACAAGGCAATTCAAAACATTGAGTAGCTCTTGAAAAAATAAACTGCAGTTTCAGTGTTAACCCTCTTCCAGTATACTGTCCAACTTTAGTTAGTTAGTAATTTCTTTTAATTTCGGACATTAAATCCACTGCATCGCGGAAAGACCTTTCTCTGATTTCAAATTTGCTTCCCTTGGCTAAGTTTTTTCCAAGGGTATGAAAACCTGTATCCCGCCTCCCTCCCAAACGCATACAAATCAAAATTCTAACTGAACGAGACTATGAACTATTACAACTCAAACTTGAATAACTGAAACATGAAAAAGGATAGATAGATCACTAAAATAATGACTATACATTTAAGGAACCTTATATAATTCTGCTTATAACAATTACAAACAAGCATGGTATAACAAACCGCCATTATTTCATTGAGTCAAGTCAAGTAAGAGAAAATTATCAGACGATTAAAAAATGGAGATATCAGAAACAAATCATGCAAAAATATGAAACTATCTTCAACATGTAGACAAACACATGTCTGTTCTGATTTACATGTGGATGAAACATAAACTCACCAATAACTTTGTTGTCTGTTGTCATTTTTATTGTGCTTTTTAGAATGTTCTTTTGAAAATGTTTCTATCCGTTTCTCAAGAATGAACCACTCTTTGTTACGTTCAATACGGTCAATATGGTAGAGAAAACGAACGGAATGCAAGCATGAAAAAAGTTCCATTACGCATGCTTTCAAGTCACGTGATAGAAAGTTTTCGAGAAATCGTTTAGGCTTGTTTAGTTGTTCGGTCACTACCGAAAATTTGGGTGTTATTAGACTTTCCCGGCACTCCGGCACCGGCACTCCGGCACTCCGGCACTGGCACACTGCTCATAATTATGTTAATTATGCAGACCTTATAATACTTTATTATTAACCCTAAATATACCGGGGGGCGGATTCATCCCCCCTACTGGTTTTTGTTCAATAAATCAAAAATGAAAAAAAGATAAAGCCTTGTCCTTTTCTGACTTTTAGTATTATTTTGTTTTACACCTTTTGGCAAGGTTCTAAGTCAATTGGACCTACGGAATCCGACCCCCCCAGTAATATAGCTCCTCAAAAAATCCCAGTAGATTTAGGGTTAAGAGTTATTGATGTTTAACAATCTTATTTTCATGACGTGCGTGATTAAAATTTATTTGTCAAACTCCACTTATTAATGCATGGACGTTTCTTCTGTCCTCTGCCCACCTCAACTCCATTAAAAATCGTAAGCGTGATAACAAACGTACTTATGCGCTAAAAAAGTAAGAAAAAGGATATCCTTTCATCATGGCCTTTTGCCCTTTCTCTGACTTCATCAAAAACCATTTTGCGAAAAGACTGTCCGTCCAAAAAATACTCAAAAAAAATCGAAAACATGAAAATAACGGTCTTGCATGCGAATTATTATGATTTTTAGAATATTTAACTATGATCTCAAAACAAAAAAATTAAAATTCCGCGCATTCTTATACAAACGTTAAGTATAAAAACTTAGCATAATTATGAATGTCGGAGTGCCAGTGCCAGTGCCAGAGTGCCAGTGCCGGGAAAGTCTAACACCCCGAAAATTTGGTGAACGTCGCCCTTTTCTCAGAGAAGAGAATGAGACATAAAGAAGGGGTGGGGTGGTGAGGGTCAGTAAAGCATTACTTCTTCCGCTTAAGAGCAGAATCGAATTACACATAATACTTAAAAGTAGCGTATTCTGTGTTCCAAATATTTTAAAAAAAACCTTGCCGAGAAATCCTATATTTTGACACTGGGTCAGAGATTGGGGGGATTCGCCCTACTTTCCAGTCAAGATACCAAGTTAAAAATACGTATGGAATAGAGGTGGTTAATCACCGAGTTTTTCGCTTCGAGTTTCTCATTCTCGAGATTTCTCGAGTTTTTGCCGGCGGATTCCTCTCATGATAAAATGAAAAAAATACCGGGAGACAAACTTTCTTTTTCATTTCTTTTTTATTTTCTCTAACCTTTTTTTATTCTAGAAAATAACTTGCGAGAGCCATGACAGATAAGTCATAGGCACAGGCTCCTAGAAAAATTTTACAACGTGTACATGAAGAAAATAAATAATAATAATAATACAATTACAATATGTCATTGTCACATAAAGGAAAAAATTAAACATATAAACATAAACAAAAACATGATATACATAAGAAAGTTTTCGACGAAACATGTTTAGGTGGAATAATGGGGATGGAGGTTGGGAGAAGGGATGGGATCGTTTAAAATAAGCTAGATGAATCGTTTTGTCTCTTTTACAAATTTTATTGTAGCTTTTATAATTTTCTTATAGTAATTTTCTGGTATATCAGGATGACCGTAAAAGGTATACTGCGACAGAATTCGCAAGGTAGGTTCTGTAGAATAATTACTGCAATAACTGATGCAGCAAGGGATGCTCTTTGGGTTGCGTAAAGAAAGTGGCTTGTG
>JAUKPT010003656.1:0-11825 GCA_032273505.1 Nanomia bijuga | reverse complement strand
TGAGTAAAAACAAGCAAAAAATAACAAAGTTATGGCCATTACAAAATTCTAGTCCTATTATTTTGGTACAGACTATAGTTAAAATTCAGGTCTCAACCGGTTGAACCAATGCTTTTTGAGGAAAACTGGAATTCCAGGTTGTCCTTGGCGAAACCCCATCGTCAGTATTGCGATAAGGTTGGTAAGGACTCACAAGACGCTTCCTTCCATAAACTACATACTCAACCAGACTTTTTACGCTAAAACAAAAATCAAATAAAAAGGGTGTGTGCTGAAATATCATACGATCCGGTATATTTATAAAATCATCGAATTATAAGTACGTTTTTGCCAAACCATCAAATATGAGAATGTTTATTTTTGTTAGGAACAAAATATCCTCATAGAAAAATATCACGTGATATGGCCAAAAAAGGCTGTAAAAATATTTATATAATAAAAATAATTTTTTCAAATAGATAATAAATTTTCTTCTCGATTGATTTAATGTGATCACGTATTGGATACAAATGTGTCCTAAAAGTTGCAGAATAAATACCCATAAGGTACTTTTCTTTCGTATTAAAGATCTGAACGATGTCTAGGTCTATTCGTAAGAACGTCATGGTGAATATGCTTTGGTGAATAAGTTTTAATATTATAGATTTTTCTTTGCCTAACGACACAAAAGTGTATGTTTCTTATGGCTAGTAGTGCAACTTTGATGCTGAATTTGACCCAAAACAACAGAAAGCTGAAATATCTTCCTACCGTTTTCGAAAGATCCAGTCGTCTATTTCCATCAAGAGTATATTCTTTATTTATAAAGACTCTATGCATCTGAATTTAGATATAGAAACTAGAATTTTCTTGATTTCTTTCTGCTAGCTATAAATCTTCAAATTAAATCATTTTCCTTTACGCAAATATTATTCAAATATAACAATAGACCTATAATGCGAATGAAAAGAAGAATTAATTATGATTTTTTTTGCCCCAATTTCCCTTACATAATGAATTAAAATATAACAATTGATAGATTCAAATGAAATCCTTTTCCTTTTACGCAAATATATTTTAATATAACAATAGACCGATGCGAATGAAAAGAAGATTCAACTATGATTTTTTGCCCCAACATCCCTTACATACCGATTTCAATAACATAAGTTCCTAATTGAATGTGATGATTCATTAGGTATAATAAGATTAGCAATTAGCCATCATCAGAACACGTTCAAATAAAATTATGGAGAACGTCCTTTATTCAAAAATCAATGCCACGTCATTTAATGAATGAATGAATGAAATATATTTCTCTGGAGAGCACAGCGCCTATAAGCCGGGATTAAAGTACTGTGTGGTGTGATTTTTTAGTATTGTGAACTGATTTTTCACTTGAAGTGCTTTATATTTTTTTCAAATAGATAAGCAATTTTCTTCTCGATTGATAATGTGATCACGTATTGGATACCAATGTGTCCTGAAAGTTGCAGAATAAATACCCAAAAGGTACTTTTCGTACTAATAATTAAAACTGGGGACGGATCCCCCTGTCAAGGTGTGATGCTGAGCAGGGTCCGACAACTTCTTCATGTCTCGAGAGACGCGCGCACCTAAATTGTCTCAGGAGCGCCATTTTCCCCATTTTCTCCATTTTATAATCGGTTTAAAGGCGCTTCTCGTAAAATATCGCGCGCCTGTGAAATATTCCTGACATGGTCTGGTAGTACTGCACGCTTGTGGGAAGCTACGGACCTTTGCAAGAAGATGTCTAAATATCAATGCCATTCTCACCTTTTAGGAGTAAACTACAAACGCTTTAGAAAAATGATGCAAGGAAAATAGTTTGTGCTGTCAGCTAGGTTTCCTTGTGGTCCCACCTTCGGAACTAAAATCTTAGATACACCTAGTTAAGGTAGTCATGTTCAACGGAACTGTTTAATATGGATACGATACAACAAGTTCATAATTTGGTTAGTGGTACCAACAAGAGAACCCAACAACCTTTTGGAAGTGTCTCTAACAAGATTCTACTGTAATAATCCTCAAAATGTTAATGAAGAAAACCCCTTCACATTGTTTCTCAGGGGGCAGGTGGGAGTAAAAATTTAATTTTAAAACCTACTACTTTTAACACTATCTATAAGATAAGAATAATGATATAAAGATATAAAAACAGATATAGATATCTTTCCGATTCTACCTAATCCTTCCTGGACAGCAAAAATGAATATAAACATTTCCATAAAGACCAATATTCATAACTATAGATTACTTTACCATACTCTGATCGAGCTGGAAGTGACTAACATGATAAGCACAGGCAAAATGATCAAGAAAGCTATCTGGCATAAACTGTCATCAAAAAAGACAGTTCAGTAAGGGAATTTTCCAATATTAATATCAGAAGAAAAATGATTGCCTCCAGGGCATGAGAAAAAATGATATGTATTAACCAAATAATAAAAAGGTAAAATACTAAAATAAAAGCTCATAGTATGATACGCTGAGAATATTTGATATGTACTCACCAAATGAAACATAACTGTCTCGTGTTTTGTCTGAAGGTTTCTGGCTAAATTTTCTTTCCGATTGGTCAATTTTACATCATCAAGGATCCGATTGGTACATTTTAATAAGTCATTTTTTCAGGTTCTAAAATATAATCAACATTGATAAATGAACCAATCAGATTATCAATTATTTGACTTTCATTGAATCAAAAATGTAGTTTACCCTCGATTTTGAGACTGAATCTATTTTAAATGCAGAACTCTCCACTAGGCTGCATCAGATCAAAATTCCACAAGATGAGCATCCAAAAATTGATAATCACTGATATAACTGTCTGTGCTCCTCTGTCAATTGGAATGACTGTCTTTTACGACCATATATCGTACACACTAAAGGATAATATGGATAATAGTTTGAACATTTCATGCATACTTCTAACCATGTGAATATGAGACCATGAGAACAAAGTATGGATGGCTTTCTTTAGTAGAACGTTACAAATATTGGACTAAATAGATGAGTTTTTTGTATAAAATGAGAAGCTAGGGTATCATGGTGTTTTCTTTATAATTGATTTAAGTTGGTCTCATCTTTACATGAAATCTTTGATCTTTTCTGAGAAAGTGATTTTCCAGAAGGATGGTGACCTTTCAAAACATCTGTAACTAGATATTTCTATTCCTCTGGTAAATATTCAAATTTTGACATTTTGGAGTTGAATCAATAGAATTCTTTCAGATGCAATTTTCAACCAATACAATGGCAAAATAAGAATTCGTAAAGGATTCTTTTTATGTATTTTAGTATTTTTAGTGAGTATTTTAATATTAGTTTTCCATACGACAAATTTTAACCAAAAATATTAAAGAATATATTTCGATGAAAGAACCCATTACATTTACTATTATTGTTTTGGGATCTGTCGCAAACCTTCCGTCTGTTTTTTCGATTGTTATGTAACATGATGTAACTAAAAAATAATTAAGTAACATAACTCTACAACTCAGTGGTGGGTCTGGCCCGATTAATGAGTGTCTTCAAAAGTGATATCTACCCCAAGCAAGCAGTTGGAAAATTACAAATTTAAAACACTGGAAAAGCATGGAAGCACTATTTCTTAAAGTGTTTGTCCTTATCGTGAATCCAGTTTAACAATTTAAAGGGCCAAATTAGTCTTCCATAATAAAATCATGTCAAAATGACTGGTCTTATAAAAATGAATGTCTTCACAAAGACACTGAAGACACTCCAGAGCCACAACTGCACCTGATACTATAAATAATACAGATATAAATAAGTTACTTTAATTTGTGTTTAACTCGATAACTATGATTAGTAAACAACAGCACCACAAAATAACTCACCGCTCAGTACACAGTAGTATCTATATCAATGAATCATATTTTTCAGAAAGCCTACCTTTTAAAACATACGAAATTCAGAAATTAACATTTCTTAAAAAATGGAGTCATCTATTTTTAGGAATTGTTTCAAATTTCTTTCAAACACAGTTTTTTGATTTGTGAAATATTATGTCTTTAGAAATTATAGTGGCTCAATGGTGATGTCTTCATGATATTTTATATCGTCTAAATGTAAAATTGTTCTTGATTAAAATTTTTGATATAAATCCTCAAATAACGTCATCTTTTGATTACCCAATTAGATGCTTGATGGTTAATTTTCACTCAATCAAAAAGCTTGAAACATTTTCTTATACAATGGTAGTCTTATTCTTTTTTAATTATTGATGTCAATGGAATGATATTTATTCCTTACATTAATTAGTGATGATGTGTATCGTACCACATCTTGTACACGTTATGGGACGATGGATGAAAACTGGCTTTCCAATTTGCTGTAACATTAACTCTTATAGACGAAACTGTTAGACCCAATTTCATTGTAAAGTTTTATGATAAAAAATAATAATACTCTCACGAGATTTTCTTCTCAAAACTTCCTTATTAGCATGAGCTGTATACCAATGTCAAAATCAATGAAGAAGATGTAATTATCTCACGGTAAATGAATTAATTTGAAAAAAAAGGATTTCAAAAGGATTTAGAGTATCCCCCCTTTTCGTTAACTGGACCTTATATCCATGTAGATAAGATCATAATAAGTTTTTCTATATACTATGATAAGATGGCTTATGTTCGAGTTCTTAATTTGACTTTTTAAAAGGAATCAAAAGCTAATTATTAGATATAAATTGAGAAGACTGAACAAATAATCTAAATCTTTAACAGCAAAAGAAATTCAGAATCTTCTGTTTTTGAAAAACAGAGAAGAAATTCAGCGATAGCTGCGATATATAATAAGGAAGGAAACTAGTCATTTTGAAGTGGTTTTTAGAAATAGTGTAGAAATTGACAGAACTAAGACAAAAATAACATTTTCTTCCTTGATTCAGCTAATTTGCCAAAAGGACAAAATTCTTTTCACGAAAAAGTATTTATCAAAAGATTTCATTGAAAACAATCTGAATATTGGTGCATGTTTTCCAAACATTTTCCAAAATACCAATACCATTGAAATGTTGTTTTTAAAAAGTTTTCAACTAGCCATTTTAGCAAAATCTTTTGCATTGTAACGAGTTATATAACTTCAACTTGACTAAAAAAATAAAATGTGTAAAAGCAGCTTGTGTATGAAATACAATATATCGTAAAGCATGTTTTTGTATTTTCTTGTCTGTACAGTATGCGTGGGCGAGATTTTCTATATAACTGTTCAACTCCGTTGCAATACGTTTGGCGGTATGCTGATGTATTATAGAAGCTGAAGGGTGTACTTGACACAAATTGTTATGTAAACATTGTTTACTATAAATGTGACATGGTAATATCTTTGCAATTGGTAGTGGGTACATGTTTTTGTTCGGAGTCATCTTAGATTGTTTAGATAATGTTGCAATTTTTATGTATTATTTGCCCTATTATTCAGTAATTTGTAGGGTCAACAACGTGTTCCACCGGGGACCATAACCCACCTGGGATCACTAATTCCACCGGGGAGTGTTATTAATTCATTTTTCCACTAGGACTCTCACAGGGCCGGTTTCGCTAAGGCGCTTTCGGCAGGGCGTTGGTTTGTATTGTCCAGAAATCGAAGATAATGCCCAATGGCCTATTTCTCAGTCGTAGGTCCCTACGATTCTTTATCTGCTTATCTAATACATTACGGTAGACAATTTCTGTCAAATACATGTTTTCATAGATAATTCATATATTAAAGTTATTTTGAATTGTAATGGCAATACCTTATTGATACTAGAGAAAATAAATGACTCATTTTGTTTTGAAATTTTATGCGAGTTACCAGAGCCAAATCTGACAAATTCTTCACATCCTTCAATTATCCTTACTTACAGTGAAGCTAAATTGCTAACATCAGCAAAATAAACTTGACTAAGAAAAGTAGAAGGTGGAACGATGAATCAACAAAGAGACATTATAGATATGTTGTGCGTAATGCTCAACATTCGAAAGACTATATTACTTTGGATCACTGCCTGCAAGAATGAACAACACGAAATCCTGCCAAGGCACAACTGCGAAAAAGGTCTTCCTGCAAAAACAGAAATGTTTGCATAAACAAAGCTTATAAATGGACCCATTGATGGCGAATTTAAGAAATTCCATGTACCACTGTGCAGTAATGCTGTGTGCGTGTGCTTTCAATCAAGCGTTGATAGTTGAAGTCTTAACAATGGTCGTGATGCATGTTGGCAGTTGGCCATGCCAAACCTCGGTGATAAATAAAAGAATAAATAAATGAATGGGAACCGGTAGTTACGTAACGATCCTTGGTCCAAATTTTGAGTTTCGGTTATTCCATACATTTGAATGTTCCAGAATCTTGCAAACATGCATTATGGTTAATTTAGCCGATTTATTGGTTGAAGATTACATCGTCAAGATGGTGAAGAAGCGTTTTTATCCTTTTTTGATTTTAACAAAACATAAAATTGTGACATTTTGAATTGCTCCAATTAGCATTGTAGTGTTGTAATTTCTAACCAATCAAACGGGTGAAATAGCCTAAATATGGCGACAATCAGTAAGCATGAATAATTGATAAATGATTTATGTGCGGCTGTTTGTTTCTTGTTGTTACCTGATCTCTCTATAAATTACGTCATGTTTGCATGGAAGCGAGGCAAAAGCTGCTCAACTATCAAAATAGTGTGAACAAACCATAATTTTTAATTGTAAAAAAGTATTTTGTTTACAACTGAAGCGGCTTTCCCTCGTTTCCATGCAAAATATGGATTTGGTGATGAAATGGATCTAATAACTTCATCATTCAAAAAGTAAAAATCGAGAAAGGGAGAAAAATATTGTCTTCTTCCTGGAAATCAACCAAAATTATAACTTGTTTATTTAAATGATATTAAAAAGATAGATTTATGGATGTTTAAATCGACCAATAAATTATTCTCGAGCAAAATCATATTCCAATAATACAAAAAATACTTCTCTTCAAAATTCATGTACTCATTTCATCAATATAATATTTAAGTAGACTTTCTTTACTTTATATTCAAACCCAGTAATCATGCTCTAGATTCTAATTATGCAATAGATTCTATACTAGCAATGAGACCACCTGAGACATACTCGAGTAGATTTCAATGAGGAATTGGTAAAATGTCGAATTTCATAACATTTTTCTCTGTATAGTTTCTTGTTAAAGAATATTGACTACTTCTAGAAGTTTAAACGAATACCTTTATCAGCAATTATATCTCATGTACATAAAAAAATATTTCTAGACTCCTACCAATAGAAACATTCTTTTCTTTTCTCATCAGCATGTAATTTCCAATGAAATTTTAATATTTACAACAAAACTGAAGCAAACACAAACAATCTGCCTTTTCTCTAGAACGAACAAATATCCCTTCATGTCAAGGGATTTTCTATAAAATATCTGCAAAATTTGCCGAATGATTCGTTTAGCATTACCTTGTCAAAAATCCGATTGGTTACTGAAGAAATGTCACAATTTGTACTTTTGTCAAAACTCAAAATGACGAAAATGATTCTAAGTGGACCAATCAGGCTCTTGATGACGTAAATTTGAACCAATCAATCAGTAAATTTTACCAATAATGTGTAGACAACCCCTTAAAGGCTTGCAGATAATCAAAGTTGTAGGCGCATATAAAAAAGACTGACGATATTGATAAATTAACCTAATTAGTCTCATTATCAGTAAAAAAAAAGTTATAAGGACTTCGAATATATTCCTTTCAAACACATCTTAACTACATCATAAAAGAAAATGTAGTTTCTATTGTAAAAGATTGGCTATCTTTGAAGTCCAGTCAATCATATTTATTTTGATCTATTTCGTTTATCAAATATAATAAGAATCAGTTTGTTGGGGAAACATAAAGAAATATCTGAGAAATCCCTAAAATTTTCCTAAGAAATTCCTCTGTCAGCAACTTTTACTCTGACATACTAAATAAAAATAAAAAATACAATAAAGAGTTCAAAAGTAGATTTACGAACTTATGGTTTAAACTTGTACATTTATAAATCAGATTCACAATTTTGGTACATAATTTCTGCCAACAAGGATGGACTAAGAGATATATTATACCTTCTAGTGCACAGACCAGAACACTGATGAAAGTAAAACCTCCCAACCTAGTTTTAGTTTTCAATGTGCATTTCAACATTTCTCCAAGTTGATATTTCTCGCCATAAATTAAGCCGCTTTATCAGCTTATGTCAGAAATTTCGTATTACTTTTGTTTTGTTTGTTTAGGCTAAATAGATTTTATAGATAAAGATGTTTATGGTAACCAAAAAAATCAACTTGGGTATCAAAGAATTATTTCAACAGACTAAATTGTGCACGAATTTCGAAATCGAGGCTTTATTTCAATTCTTTTACCTTGGATCCAATTCCAGTTATATTGCATCTATGAAGAAATGAGTGTGCAAATTCAAAACTACAAAACTACAATGCCAAAGGAATCCAAAATGAATGCGTTTTTTTATCAAAAGTCTTTTGGTATATTGTATGATCATACGTTCAGCTTGTCGCCATCAGTAAAATAGAAGAAGAAGAAGAAGAAGAAGAAGAAGAAGAGGAAGAAGAAGAAGAAGAAGACGAAAAAGAATCAAACTTTTGCCACTTTCAGGAGCTCCCTCCTTATTGGCCTAAGGCCAAAAAAGATATATATAGTTCCGGTTACATAGGTTTGACAGGAAAGGGTCGGTCGGTCGGATTTTTTTTAATTTTGTTTTTTATTTTATTTTATCCTATCGGCTTATAAAGAAAAATTCCTCCATATTTTGAATACTTAGTATGGATTGAATGTTATTCGGACTAATAGATAAGTGTTTACTCACTCAACGTTCCCTTTGACCTCTAACAATTAGGTTGAAGTCGAAGACTAAATATTTGTACACTTTTTAACAGGAGAGATAACAATAGATGATCAAGAAGAAAATCACGATTCTTTCTTCACAAAATATTTATTCTGTGAAGTATGGCCATCTGACAAAAAAGAAAATCGTCAATTTAAAATTTTGATCGCGAGGAGGAAAATATAATCTTTCGTGTCGGCCATTTTTACGCCAAAAAGACAGGGTCGGTATGGTAACCTGAACCACACATATTTTTTTGGCCTAAGCGCCGTTACACCGAAATGAAACAACGCAATTTTGACAGATGATGTATCTACATAATGTGTACGAATATCTACTGGTCGTAATTTCACAATTATTTAATACGGATTTACATCTTAACCCTATTTTACATGGAGCTTTTGAGCCTCCCCCTCCCTTCTAGCATTTTTTCCATCGTATTCGATCTTCTCTTTTTTTACTTCTTCATTACAGATAAAATTTACATCATTGAAAGGAGAAAAAGACACTTCTTGTGATATAAAAATCATCCTCTTTCAATGACAACTTCCTGGGTTATATCCAGTGAAAGTTATTGTTTTCGATTTTTTGATATAAATTATTATCTTATACATCTGCCCCACTTGTATAGGTAACTAAAAATAGTAAACAAATTCTGAACACTCTAGATCATAATAACGATTAATTTGTAAAACGAATGACATCAAATAAATAAATTGGCAATACGCTCGAGAAAAAAAGCATGATTCATTTCCCAATTCTTCTTACTTATATCGCTATCTTTATATCTTAACATACTACTAAGCATTCATCTATGCAATTGCAGACCATGTCACGAGAGGCACGTAATCACGCGCACGCACCTACGTCGTCTCAGACGCGCAATTTATCCCTCACCTCAAAAGTATTTCGAGTAATAAAAATTAACTTTTAAGAGTTTATTCAAAAATTGCGCAATGCTTGTAGCTCAATGCCTCGATGTACCAACACTTTTTACGTCTCATGGCAATATTTCTGTGGTCGCAATAAGTTTAATCGCACGCCTCGTAAAATATCACTCGCCATACGCATCCTAGGAGTAATTTTTCCCACGCACCTGTAAAATATTCCTGACATGGCTTGCAGTTGTTATGTATTTTTGTTAACATAACAATACGAGATTTAGATTTACCATCGCGCTGATTCTCACGTTTACAAAACGAAATAATTTCTAAAGTATGTTCACAAATAGTTGGTACGGTTGGAAAAAAACTTAGAGAACCGCTAACTTTTGCACCTCTGGGGGGGATAAGCAAAATTTGGATAATAGGGAGAATATTGTTTCACACCCTAAAACAGTGAAGAAATAAAGCAAATTAACAGGTGGGGGAAGAAATAAGAACTTTTGGCCAAAATATTTACCGTTGTCCCAACAACACATCCATGTCGAGTCAATTCAAGTTATCTCAGAAGCAAACAAACTATGTTGTTTGAGATCAATTTCCGGAGGTAATGTAGCACAGTTAATCCTCGTTACATTGAACCATTAAAAAATTAATGAACATGGAGAAATTCTTACGTAGTATAATCAAAATGTAAATTTGACATGAAATTACTCGACATGAGTGTGTTCTTGGACCCGTTGTTTGAAATTTATAAAAAAAAAGTGGCAATAGATTTATGCTAAATCGATAGGGCATACATTTAGACGCATTTTACCCACTAACCTAACAGTGTAACTATATCTTCTACGCGGCGAAAAAACTAAGAAAATCCGTGAAATACAAAGCTTTTATTGCGAAAATAAAAATCCGTACCAACTATTTAAAAATAATTTCTTTAATTACGATGTAATGCAATCAATTAATTTATCACTGCTTGGAAAAATAACTTGACTAAGTACCCCAATCGTCATGTACGACTTGTCTAGTTAAAACTAAAGTATAAGTCTCACGTATAACGCAGATATTATATATAAACAGATAAATATTTGAAAATTGTTCCACCCACATTAAAAGTCTGAGTTCTGAGAAATGAAGGATGGAAGAACTTAATTAAATTTTCGAGGTTTGCGTGTGTAACTGAAAGCGAAAATTCATAGAAGAAATTCATCATTTATGAAGCCTTTCTGATCTTTTTGTTTCTTCTTGATGTAATCTGATATTCGTCGATAATGAGATGAGTCTATTACATATCCTTTTGAATACTTGGTAAAAATTCATTTTATTCAGAAAGTCACTTTCAGAAAAGCTTTTTGGCTGAACATAACGTCATTTGTAATTAATATGGAAAAAAAACTCATATTGGCTTCATTTCCCGGTCAAATTTATGTACTTCTTATGGGAAAAACACTGCAAAATGTTTTTTTTAAGGAAAAATGAATTACATACATGTTTAAAGGGGTATAAAACCAGACTATGGTTGTTAATGGATCTGACCTGTCTTTTAAGAAGACATTTTATTGAATTTCATAAATTATACACAAGGAGGAGGGTGCACCAAATAAATACACTCTCCCAATAGTTGAAAAATCAGTTGCATCGAAGCATGGATTTGCTTTATTCATTAAATGAAGTAGTCTTTTAACAAACCATGTCTCTGGTTACATACATTCTAAATCTCAGTCTAAGAATCACGTTGGTATACATTTCGGTAGCTACACCGATAAAAAAACATCAAAGCTTAATTTCTCCATAGGCAGAATATTATCTATACGCTTTCCTTTTTATAAGAATATCCAAGATGAAATTTGACAAATAGAATATTGTCATTTTGAATGTTGATTTAAATCGCTTTCTTTCTTTAACCCTATTTTACATGGGGGCTATAGAGCCCCCTCCCCCTCGTTGAATATCTCCAAAACCATATGCAATATAAATTAATTGGAACTATCCCTACGCATGCCGTTGTCAAAGGTACTACCTGGGATTTCAGTGAAATATCAAATATTCCGTACAT
>JAUKPT010003655.1:0-11825 GCA_032273505.1 Nanomia bijuga | reverse complement strand
TTCCTTGATCTAATTTTCTCAGGGTGAATTAATATCAGTAAAGAATGAAATTGCCAAAAGAAATGGTTGAACACTCGTGGAAATATGAAGAACTGTCCATTCAATGTCAATTCAATTTGGTATTCTATTTCGTTTCAGCACTATATTATCTACAATTGAGGTAAATAACATTATATTGTAGTGTCAAAGCTCGACACAATTATACAAGTGAAGTCATGGTAAAGTTATGTTGAATGTCATACATCATGGTCAGATAATGATGTGGGCCACAATGTACTTCCATTATTGGTCACAATGATTATTGTTTGTTGAAAAATTATTGAATGAATTGCTTATAAATTGTTTCTATTGAATGATTCTAAGTGACAAAAGAAAACCATTGACCAGACATGTTTTTATGTGAATGTAGTAATTATTTATCTTGATCGATTTATTAGATATTTATTTCTGTATTTATTGTATTTATGTAAGTTGGATCTGGGCTCTTTTCTGGTTGACAATTCTAACCTTGGCATGTATTTGACAATCGTTCAGCCATAACAAATTAAAACGTTTACAAGCAACAAGAAATAAAAAAGCTTTACATTGTTATCGGAAAACATAATATTGTGTGATGTCAATAAATCCTATTGAATGAATGTTGCCTTTGAAAACGTACAGTACATACATAGAACAATCTACCATCTACGGTCATCTACTCTCCCTCAGTTATTACATTCACAAGGAAGCTTGATAAACATTTGGAATATGTATACTTCTAATCATTCATAGATTAGAGATCATCAGAAATATTTAAACTGATTTATCAATTACTTACCAGAAGCACGTGGCAAACATAAATTGGCAAGAATCGAAGACTGGCATTCCGCATTTGATGACAAAGTTTCGAGAAGACGCAGAGCATCAGTGGCAGGATCTTTTTTGTAAGATGTATTACAAACACTAGCAGAACTGAACTTCCCATGATGAAACGTCTGTATGATGTATAGAATAAAACAATAATTAATAAATGAACCTGGAATTTACCCTTGAATTACTTCTTTAAATTCTAAGTGACAAACCATGTTTATTTTAAGTAATATAACAATAACACACATTTTGTATGCATTGTAGTCATTTGAAGCTCCAGTTTTTTAATATAAAAAGACACGTAAGTTCAAGATCTGAGAATGAGCGAAAAGAAACATTTTTCTCCTATCAAAATGCTAAAATCAATAATTAAATTAGTTTAAATTAGAATCTATATATAAGAGAATCATCATTTTTTATTCTTTGATACAAGTCATGTCTTAATTCTTTAATATCTTTTTCATACATGTGCTCAAAGAATTATTTTCTTTTTAAATATATATTTAAATTTTCATACGTGTGGCATTAAGAAAATAGTTTGTTTATATCTATATAAATATAAGTTCGTTCAAAAAAAATAAAATATAATCTCTTTAATAATAAGCATTCACAAAATCTTGATTTCTGAAAGTACTGGTAACATTGCATTGATTCGATTGGAAATCTGTTTGAAGACAAACATTGCAAACATGGCATTTTAATTCAACCATAAAGCAGTAAACAGCTTTTATTTGTTATCCGTACTTTACTTGGTCATACAGTCATGGTGGTTGGTTTTTGTTTTACAAAAACGACAAATTAAGATTAACATACAGATATGGAGAAGAAACATTGAATTAATAGGTAAATGAAGGAATAAATCAAAATAAAAGGAATGTGCTTTGAGGTGTCTTTGTCTTAGTAACTATACAATTATCCATTATTTATGGTGAAATGAAGAACAACAAACAGTAGTCAGTTAGCTTGCAGGTGGTTTGGTAGTATGTAGTTATCCAGTTCTGTACTAGAGTGATGTTTTGTACATAAACAGGATGCCCAACTGACCTTAGGCAAAACTTATAGGAAATATAGTAATTTTAGTCATGAAAATATAGGAAAAATATAGGAAAATAAGGTATTTTCGAAAGTTTTTAGGGGAAAATATAGGAAATATAGGAAGCAGAAAACGGATAATGAAGGGATGATGACAGCTTTAAATTGGAATCTTCATATCCTTCAACCCTTTGTTTGTGTATATACAGCTCATAAGAGAGAGATTATGACCAAAAATGAAAAACCAAATGTTCCATCCCTAACAAGCTGCCCACTGGTTTAGCTGAGGGTCTTTTAGGGTGAAAATCGAACGGTCTCATCAGAAATGATGTTCAGCGGTTTTAACAAATGTTTCGCAGTCGTTCGACCCAGGTTCAATTTCTCCCCAAGAACATAATTGCTCTCTGAGTGATCCCATTAAATGTTAATTGTGTGAGAATTGTGTCGTAAATGTTAATCTATACCCAATAGTATTGCTTATTATACTGCCTCTATTAAGAATGTCATTGTAGATAAGATATGCATAAAAAAACAAAATAAATGAAATACCAAAAAATTTTCCATCTCTACCAAGCTGCCAATTGTTTTTTAAACTGTATTATAGGCTATGAATAGGGTCAAAATTAAGGAGTCAAATCTATTTAAATTTAAATAGTAGAGATTAATCAGTAAACCATTACATGAACAATAAAAACACATGAAAATGTTTATATTAGCATGAAATAATCTAGGAAAGCAAACATTGAGCAAACTGCAATTATGTGCTTAGTTGATATTTCTATTTTCATCAATTTTATTCCAAATTTGATCATTTTATCAATGCAGTTAATCGACATAAAAGCTGAAAATGGGTATTATAGCATGGTTCCTGAATAAGATATGTCAACAAAACCCTGAACACTTAACTAATTTTCCATGAATGACCCCAAAAATGTTCCCAAAATGTTCCTTAAGATGAAAATCAGGTACTTGGAATAATTTAGAAGAAAAAGTAAAAATCGACCATCTAGTATACAACCTACCCTTATTAAAAAACATTAAACAGTAATGATAACTAACAAAAATAGTGCTTCAATGCATAAAACACTGCTGACAGTGAATGTTTATTATCCATTCAACACACGCACACTATCAGTTCATATTATCTTCAGATAACTTAATCTTCACCACATGCACAAAATGGTTCAGATGAAATTTCTTATCAGGATCAGAAACCACATTTTCAATTGACGACAAAACATAACAGGTTCTTCACACAAAGTTTCTGTTGGCAGGATAATTTGATGGAACAGACTACATAAGTTGTAAGAAACATCAGAATAAATTGAGAATATAGGACATTTTATGATCCTCTGCAAATCCAAATATAGCCACCAAGGAACCCCATTCTTTGTTCTTTTTTGTCTCTCTGTTTCTGCTGCAATTGCCTTATTACGACCCTCCGTATCATCAAATACTGCTTGACTGCTTCTAGCCATTGTATTCGGGAATAAATCGTCAATGGTCTTCTTAATGCATTTTTCGGCAGCGAGTAATGCCAGATGGCTTCTTTTTTTAGTCAACATTTTGGTAGTAGCTTCACAGAGAACACCAGAAAGAGAGTCATCCCCATCAACAACTATGGAAACTGCATTGGAAAAACAATCACCCTTACATTCTTGCACTTTTGCCTTCTCTGGCAGGTAGATGTACTGAACAGTCTATTCTTGTTATAGGGGAAAGCAAAACTGTTTTGGATAATAGATGGTACATAAGTAGTACGAAATATCTTTGATCTCTCTATTAGTGTTTTATTACTAATGTGCAATTAGCAGGAACCACTGGACTTCATTTAAAGCAACTTTTTAATTTTGCTTTCTTTCACCTTTTCCTGTTTTTTCATCTTCAATAGAATAGAGTTCAATTTCTTTTGCTTGTCACTATCATAGTCAGTTGTAAATTTTGTGAAATATACAGAACCTGTCATTTTATGTTGTTTTTTTTTGCATGCAGTATCTTCTTTCTGGTTGGTAAATCATCGGTAGACGATACCAACTCCTTGCTTTCCTTCGATTCAATTGTTGTCTTCCTCTTTTTCCCATGACAGCCCATTTCTTGTGTTTTTCTTAACTCCTCAGTCTTTTGTAACTTCCCTTCAGCAGATTCTATTAATTCACTAGCAACCTGTATCCCTAGTGTATCTTTCTTCGCAATAGCTTCCTTCAGGTTTTTGTTGGCTTTATTCAAAATCCTTTTCGTCAGGAATAGTTCATCTGTAAACTTTTCTTCTGCCTCAAGAAATGATAGTTCGTTTTCCTCCATACTTTTCTTTGATACATCAGCTTCTTTTCTCATTGCTTTCTGCTCTTTTTCTAGTCTCACTACCTTGTGCAGTTTCTGCTCTGTAGCCTTGATAGTCAGGCAGATATGGCACATATTCCTGCAAAAATTGTTAAGACATTTTTCATTGGTAATTTTGCAGTCATGATTAGTAAGAATGATTTTCAAAAAGGAGCCTAAAAATTCAACCCCTGGAAACCCCCATTTTGGCCCAAAAAGGGTCAGAAAGCTAAAATTTTATATCTCCTGAACCGTTCATCGTTGAGTGATGTTTGACCCCTCATACAAACCAGAATATATAAGTTTATATTAGTTTTTCTCATAATACATATCTGTCAGATCACCGGAAGTGCCATTTTTGGGCCAAAAAGGGTCAAAACGTTAAAAAGCTATAACTTCTGAACCGTTCATCGCTGAGCGATCATTGACCCCCCATATGAACCAGAAAACATAACTTTATATTATTGTTTCACATAAAACATACCCATCAGATCACCGGAAGTGTCCTTTTTAGGCCAAAAAGGGGCAAAAGGCACGACTAATATTATAACAGGAATTTTTGATGGTGACAAAAAGTGTAAAAAAAGCCATCAATCTATATCTCTGGAACTGTTCATCATTGAACAGAATCCAGAACAAGAACTAGAAAAAATATGTTTCTATTAGTGTTTCAGATAATCTTTACCTTAACTATTTTGGGACAAAAAGGGCAAAAAAATCCTAGTACTTAAAACATGAATTTTTTAGATTTAGTTAAATTGCTTATGATATTAATATTAAACATAAAAGATTCATGCATAAATTAACAAACACATCGAACATGGTTGTAAAAAAAAACTTCATAACGAATATGTTTTCACATTTTTTGCACCTTCTTGAATATTTGCAAAATGTAAGGTTGCTAGTATTGTTTGTTTTTCATATTTTAATCGTCTGCATTCATCAGTTTGACAGCTACTACAAGTTTCTATAACTAAATCAAGACTTACATATTCTACATAACATACATGTCCATTGGATGTGTAAATGTTCTTTGTACGAAGTTCAACACCATGATTCAAGTGGAGAAGGTGAAGATTAAATCACCAATAATTCCCCCACTATTTTTCAGAAATAGGTTTATCTGAAACTGCAAAGAGAGAGCAGAAATTTTTAATCCATTAACTGACAAAAAAATTGATCATTTTGTCATCACTGAGGAGAACTAAAGAACTAAAACAACTAAAACAACTAAAACAATTGACCCTAATAACATATATGCAAGCATGTTGAAAATAACCAAGCAGCTCATGAAAAATACACATTAGACCCCATGTTGTTTCCACCAATATTCTTTACCACACACCTAACTAATAAATTCAGCTTGTCTCTCTCACACTAAATTATAAAATGGATACTCTTGAAAGAAACAATATCATGCTGCCTAGCCATAACTGGTACTTGGAATGGAACCATCTTTGACAACATCTATGAAGAACTTGGATGGGAATTCATTAACCATAGAGGGTATTGACTCATTAATACAATCATTAATACAATTACCTGTAGAAAAGATTAACATAAGAACTCCTTTTCCCTCAACTCAATTACTCTTTGGAATAATCTAGACTCAAAATGTCTTACAGTGTTGCCATCTTCAAGTCGTTCCTGCTAAAGATAGTTTGTCTACCCAGAAAAATGACTTTTAATATTTATATTTCAAGTCAGCTTAAGTGGACTTTTCAACTAAATGAGGGGCTTATGACCCACAAAAGAAGACACCACTTTAGTGATACCCCCAACGATATTTGATAATCCTCTATAAAAATCCTGAATCAACCAAGCACTTTTTCCTGAATTGTCCACTCTATGCCAATGCAAGAGTTGGCTAACTAAATTCTAGTTAATGCTATTCTTCTGTCAAATGACATGGAGATCACTAATGATAATAAACTTACCAACTTGAATGATACTCTTGACTACATCCCTCAAACTAGTTTCCTTGCTCAAAACTATTATAAGGTCGTCATCATCCTCCTCCCTCGTCCATGCACGCATTTTTATTCTTACCCTTTCTGTTTTTGTGTGTTAGTTGGTGTTCGATAGTTAATCACGCCACTGATTTGGGTCCTTGTTTCTTAAAATTTTCTTTTCTTTGGTGTTATTGTATTCATGTTGTATATTCTTAAACATGTAAATAAAAAAAAACTCATTTGAGGGGTTAATCATCACTCAACAATGAGCGGTTCAGGAGATATAGATTCTTGTCTATTTGACTCTTTCTGTCCTTTTTGTTCCAAAAATAGCACTATGTATCATGAGAATCACTACTAGAAACTTATGTTTTTTGGTTTATTTGAGGGGTCAACCACCACTCAAAAAAGAGCGATTTGGGAGATATAGATATTTGGCTTTTTGCCCCTTTTTTGGCACAATAATGGCACTTACGGTGGTCTGATAGCTGTAAATTATCAAAATTGCTAATAGAAACTTATGTTTTTTGGTTCGTTTCAGGGGTCAACCATCACTAATCAATGAATATTGATAAAGACTTTTGACTTTTTGACACTTTTTTTTCCTTTTTGCTTAAAAAATGCCACTTCAGGTGGTCTGATAGACATACATTATTATATATTTTCTCGTTCGTTTGATAGGTCAACCATCACTCAATGATCAACAGTTCGAGAGATATATATTTTCGTTTTTTTTACCCTTCTGAATAACGTGTCACAGTTGTCACTCAATGTAAAGCTCCAGTTCTCTTGGGCTACTCTGAAACTCCAAAGAACTTTAGCTGCAATCTTATGGACTTCTGGTGTTTTCTTAAAATGTTCAATTCTACCACCACCACCAACCTGTTCTAATTTAGTTTGAGAACTTGAGAACCAGGAAGCTAATTTCTTTTTGTGACCCTCAGATCTTATGTGTTGGTTCACTTGAGTGATCCCACTATTACCCACACAGCAACAAGCATGGTGCATATTTTGCACCAGATGTGTGTCTCTGTCGAGCAGTGAGCCAACTTATTAATCTGATGACCAAACTTTTCAAGCAAACAAACTGCTTCAGTTTTGTGTAGAGGTATCAAAATATTAATTCACATAAAATTATGAGACCAGAAGGATTTCCCTTTTCTTTTCCTAAAATATTAGCAATCGGTTTTCTAATTAAACAGGTAACTAGAGATTGTCTACCAGTTTACTGCTTTAAAACAATGGGCGTTCACATCTCTACATTTCCCTATAAAAAGGATAAAATTCTACGTCTTAAGAAAAGAAAAGTATCTAGAAAACCTGAGTTTCATAGACAACTGATGTTGACTAGTTAGTTAAGCAAACAAACCAGAGATAATGATTATTTACTTTATACTTTAACTAATAGGTGTGCATGTTTAATTATGTACTTTATACAACTAATTAAGATACCAATTGTTGTCACTACTTTCTTTGAAGGAAAAATATTATTGAACTCTAAATAATTTCATAATTTCTTCATGTATCATGTAAATATATTATATTAGTATCCTTTACTTTGCTGCAGGTTACCGTAAGAGTAAGCCTTTTTCAAATATCTGCTGTATAATTAAATAAATAGTTCTTTGATGCCCACACCTTGTCGAGTTATTCCTAAAAGCTTTGAGTTGTTGGTGCTTCAATGACTCTTTCAGGGAGGGCATTCCACTGTCAAACAACTCTTCGTGAAAAGAAATTGCCCCTCCGAGTCACGTTGTATCGTTTTTTGTAGAGCTTTTGTGAATGTCCTCTTGTACTGTTTGATGACAACCAAGTGAAATTGGGCTTGATGTCATAACCGCCTGATATCAGTTTGCATGTGTGAACCATGTCTTCTCTGCACCTTCTATAGGTTAGACTTGGAAGGTTTAAACACCTTAACCTTTCTTCCAAACATAGATGTTTTAGTAGAGGAACAACTTTTGTCAGACATCTCTTTAATCTCTCGACTTAATGAAGGTCTTTTTTTCAATATTCCAAAACAGGTCTGATTAGGCTCTTATATAAAAGAAGTAGTGTTCTTTCATCCAAATACCTAAATGTTTTTTTTCATTATACCTACCATTATATTTCCTTTTGTTACGCACTGTTGAATATGGTATGAAAAGTTGAGCTTGTTGTCAACATAAACATCTTTTTCCTCTTGCAGTATCAACCTCCCATCCTCCTCTCATATTTTATAACTAAATAACGGATTTCTGTTTTCCAGCCTCATAACATTACATTTCTTACAGGCATTTGTACCCCAAATACACATGTACCCCAAATACACAAATCTTTATAACCTTGATCTTAAGGATTAAATTTATTGCGTGATAACAATGAACGATTTAGGTATGTAAAGTTGTAAAATGGTTTCAAAAATAGTTAAAAAGCTTCACAGTATCACAGTGCCCTTTTGTTCAATTATGCCTTATAAATTTAAAAGAAACTAAGTTTTAAAGGTTAATTCGAGCTCAGCCAGCTAAAAATAGAAATTACTTAGCAAGCCCAAAAATTCATGTACCGCAAATGCACAAATCTCAATAACTTCAGTTTGGAAATTAATACAACTAAAATTTCTACTATATGTTTATGATGTTAGAGTTAACATCTCTATTAATTTTTAATTAAATTGGAATTGATGGCGTCATTTTTCGCCAGTTAATAGTTTTTTCCATACATTTTCTATATTTGACGTTTAAAAAGAGCTTATACTACCAAAATAATGATTCAAATGTTACTCTTTTATTTCTTATAGTATAACTAATACAAGATTTACATCTTCACCAATTTTCTGCTCATTTGGATCTTTTCTGTGGATTTCAGAAGAGACGAGACTGGAATGTTGTCGAAACAGTCTATAGTCTATCAAAGGTGATCACAAAAACAAAATACCACAATATGATGGGAGCTCGAGGGGAGCTCCCTTTATCGTTTACGATACAGCTCATAAAGAACTATAACTCCGCAAAATTGTAGCTTATTTGCATAATTTCTATGGATGTTAGAGCCTGAAGGAGCGAGGTAGCAGAATCCGGCTCATCTAAGGTTTGAGATGACAAAAAGGACCGACCAATACAATTATAGAGATTAAGTTGGAAATTTTATGTGTGGAATCATTCTGCAGTATAAAATTTAACAATTTAAAGATTCTAATCAATTTACATAGGAATTAAGTCAATAAAGTCTTTTTGAGCATTTGGGGTACATGTTTTTTGTCACGGACGAGTTATCATTACACGCGTTTTTAAGCATCCTAGATATTCCTGACCCCATGAAGCAAGCTGTGGAAATTATATTTTCATGTAAGAAAACGAAAGAAAATCTTCCTCCCCTAGGGAGGAAACCCTGTTGTAAGTGAGAGTTTTCAGAAACAGCTTGGTCTAATCCTTCATATAAATTTTTCCTTTTAAAAAAAACATATCCAAAAAAAATTATCTAAAGCTAAAAAGATCATCGGAAGTCTCAAACGAAGTCTCTATAACGATGGAAGAAATAGAAAAACTTCAGTACGATGCAACACTTGTAGTAACAGGGGAATGTAAGGGGTCTAGTCGTTCTAAGCTTCATGATGAATTTGGATGGGAATCCTTATCAGAGACAGTCGTCTATACGTCGTATCTTAAGATTGTACTCCTCGATATCACAAAGACAAGATTCCAGCTCGGCGCTCTTAAGTCAATTTGGATGCCCGCCTCTCTTTTCTTAGCTCTTTTCTTAGCTCCACTAACAAAAACTCATTCTTTCCTGATGCCATCAAAAACTGGAACTTGTTTATCACATCTCTTCAAACTATGACATCTCTCCCTGTCTTAAAAGCGCACCCGAGCAACTTATTTTGAAGCGTCGATCAATTTTTCGAATTTACGACTGTTTCAGCTCTCGCTCTATTTTCCATAGATTTTGGCTCAGTCCATGATTAAGAAGTCATAAATTCAATCCCAATTTTGAAGACATTCCCTGTCGACACGTGTCTTTGTGGTATTGGGACTGAAGACACGTCTCATTTTCTCTTCTCCTGTCCATTATACACGCGCCAAAGAGCGCACTTAGCTACAAAAAATCATGACCATCCTAACATCTAGTATAACCACAACGCAAACTCTGTGTCTGTGTACTTATACGGTGACAGTAGTTTATCTGATCACGAAAACAGTAGCATAATAAAAGGATCAACAATAACATTTGTTAAGGAGACTAAACGTCTGTCAAATATTTCTATGTAAGGCAAAAATCCTCCCCTTCCCTCCCCGTTACGACAAGCGTTCCTTAATGTTTTTATGCTATTAGTTTTATGTTTTGTATTTTTACAGGGTGATCCAAAACTTAGTCCCCCCCTCCAGGGCCAAAATGGGAAGGCCGTATGTAAAACCAATGATTGGGCATCAAAATATATTCAATTTAAATTTGATTTGCCAAAGATGGTGACTTGGAAGCAATTTATGACCTCTTAATTAAGCTTTGCGGAAAACATTCATTTATCATTATTTTTCACTTTTGAGGCGTCATAAATCTGTAAAAAACAAGTGATTTGTTGATTCAAAGAAGAGGTCGTTTGTCAATTTCTTCTCACGAGATACACACAAGAGGTTGATAAACAACATTGACAAACAAACAAGGCAAGTAACAAACAACCAAGCAGCATGAGTGCGGACGGACACGGTTTAAGACCCGGCGTTTCTGCAGGGGACTCAAAGGAACTTCGCGCCATTGATCATGCCGTTGTATGGGCGTTTGGCGTTGCCAAAGATCTAAAACCCGGTACTATCAGTCGATCCTGGGTTGCTAAATTTATTAAACGTTCTGAGAAATATGTACAACGAAATTGGAAGAAAAATCCGTATGATTCATTACACGGCGATGATGAAAAGGATCAAGCAGCTCTGTCTCAAGAATCGAAGGAAATCATTCGAGAGATGCTTACTCGTCCGAGAAAGATAAGTGCGCACTCGATAGTGGAGGAGCTTCAGCGGAAAAGAAAGAAACCTCGTTCGTATGGAACTGTGTACCGGTTCTTGAAGGAGGAGAAAGCGTCTGCATTTCACATAATCAGCAAGCCACGGATATCTGAGACGTCTGTGGAAAATCGACTTTCGTTTTGCGATCTCTTGCGGGATTGGACTGATGATGACTTTATGTTTCTTGCTCCAAGTGATGAGTTTTTTATTTACTCGGAACGTAAACCTAACCACCAAAACGACAGGATATGGGCGTATACTTTAGATGATATAGCGGATGAAATAAGAATAAAACCGAAATCAAAATACCCTACATGCATCGGTGTTTTTATCTGCTTTACAGCAAAAACAATGTGCTGGGTCGTGAAAGAAAAAGGCGAGAGTTGGGATGGATCATATTTCAGGGAGAAAATTCTTCTTGACGTTGTTATTCCTTTTCTTCGCGATGAAGAAAACGTGCTAAATGTGGAGGCGACCACTTTCTTGCATGATAAAGCACCATGCATGAAGGCAATCGCAACACAGCAACTTCTCCGCACGAACAACATTGACTTTTTCGATAATAGTCAGTGGCCTGGATCATCTCCAGATTTAAATGTTTGTGAGAACCTCGGGGCGATTCTAAAGAACAATGTGGACGAAGTTTTGTCGACAAAATACTCAGATAGTGAACGTTTGAGTCATTCCGTTCTAT
>JAUKPT010003654.1:0-11827 GCA_032273505.1 Nanomia bijuga | reverse complement strand
ACACCATTCATCATTTATATTGTATGTATGAGGAATACTTCGGATTCTGTAAATGTATTAATTGGAACAACAACACAACGCACTTGGTAATTATTTTTATGAATATATTCTTTTCGTTGATAACGATAAAACGATTATGTTGATGTTAATAATGTATTAATACAACCAAAAAACAGTTAGCTACAACATTATTCTTTATTCACTAATGTATTTACACCTCTTTACTTTTCAGAAATGGTACTAATCATTCGATATAAATAACTTGCAGTTCTTCATTATTCTATAGAAGATCTAAAACCAGACATCTTCACCTTATTAAGTTCTCAGCAGACATCAGGCTACCCTTTTTTCGGATTCTTCGTTCCACATTGACTATCTTTGACACTAGCAATTGTTTCGCGCAGCTTTCGCTACCATTTTTTTTAAGCAAAGAAAACATTTTCACAAGGGCCAATTTAATTCGCTGTTAGTAACATTACATAATTTTTTGTCCATTTATTTCAAAACAATAAGCGACGAAGTTCTTTACGCATAATTAAGAGAGTTCGCTATCCATTTATCCCATATCCCTGAGCAAACCATGGTTATTTGTAAAAGTATTCTTTTTCCTATAATAATACTTTATTCTTATAGGATTTCTTATTCTAAATCCTACAAAAGACACAATACTTTATCTATGTATATTGTATATTTAGAGGGTCTATTTCTAAATCATTGCATTTTCACAATAATTCATTGTGAGACTTTCTTGACACTTATGTGGCATTGAATCGTGTGCACTAATTACCACAACAAGCTATAAAATTACCTATTTCCCATATATATTAAGTGGGACACCTTTCTTTAAAGTTACTTTATGTTGAAATAAGAATTCCGTTTCTAAAATAATTAAGCAGGAAGCTACTCATAGGACTAATCTTCATGAAAACCATCCTTAAATCAGTTATTTTTGGTCAAGTTTAAAAATATAAAATAAAATAGAAAAAAACGAGATTTTTAGAATTACTAATGTGAGGAAAAGTCTAATCCGTTGAGAATCTAGCTCAGCAGATAGATATTTGTAAGAACTTATTGACCTTAAAGTTAGAAGTTATCAAACTCATGATTTGCTAAGATTTAGAAGAAAAAAAACATGTATATTTAGAGGGTACTGTATATTTAGAGGGACACCTACCTGTAAATTTCAATATGTAATTAAAAATGGTGAACGTATTTGACATCATGCAACAAAAATTAGATGGTGTAACAGTACCTGATAAAACAATTATCCGTAAGTAAAACTACCATTATTAGTTATTTAGGCTCGCCAATGAAATATTCAACTCACATTCGGCTCGTCAAATATTTATTGTCTCTCCTAAATAAAACTAATATCCGTAGTTTTACTTACAAATAAATGTTCATTATGAGACAACAATAGGAGATTAAGCTTCACTATCTCACTTATTTGCACGATCATAAAAATAAATCAATTCTCGCTCATCTTTTCAAAAAAGAAATTATCTACAGTGGGTCCGCTAAAAATGTACCATCTCGTTAAAAATCCCATGATTTTCTATTGAAAATTTAATCTCCTATGTTATTATCTTACAATAGAAAGCATATATCAATTATGATTCACATATTTGTAACGGTAAAAATAAATAGACGATTGTTTTAAAAGATACACTCTTTTCAGAAAGGTGATGCAATAGAGTACTGATGCAGTTCTATAAATAGAATTACTGCAATATTTGTTCGAACAGCAATCCCACAATCCTTTGCGCTTATTTTTTTTCAGTCAACACTTGCATATATTCTTTTGTTACACTTTTCGTGTTCAAAAACTTAATTGATTTTTGTGAAATTTTTCGTGAACATTAACGCATTGTTTAATATTCCACTGAGATATTTTGATCAAAGATTGGTGGTTTAACCAAATAAATGAATTATTATGCTATTACATGACTAATTAACATATCTTATGAAACAAAAGAAGTCATAACCATCCTTAGTATAATGTTTGTTGGAGCATCAAACCAACAATCCTTTATGATGCCGACGGCATATCGGCACGCTATTCAAATCTTAGAATTCCACAAAATATACTTATGTTTCCTCTATATATTAAAATACATTTCATATCAATTAAAGTATCTGGAATGATTCCAGTTCATATCAGCCTATTAATCAAAATATAATACAATTTGCTGAAATACACATTATCATCATTATTTGGAATATCAATTCCAGGAAAATACAAGTAAGAAAATATATAATAGTCAATGAAATGAGTTCCTATGTAGTTTGAGATCAAATTGGGCATCACAAGTGGAAAAATTCGATATGCAGAGTACTTCACAAAAATATGCATACCAACTTGTTGACATCTGGAATCTAGGATGTATTCACATTTTTTTTTTGGATCTTTCGAAAATAGATCATAAAATATTCCCTGAAAATTTGAATAAAAAATTAATCAGAGGTCAAAGTGACACCCCAATCCAGAGTAAACGCAAAAAGCCCAGTCTGGTTAGGGTTAGAGGAACATATAATAAGAGTTTCGATGTGTAAAAGAGTAAAAGACGCATAGAAGAAACCAAATCTCTTTCAGAATGATAGATGATGGCGAATAATTATCTGTCGGTTCCTCCAGTTATAAACAGGAAACTGTTAAAACAACCAAGAGGGATCTCTGGGCTAAAAGAAAATATAGCTTTGTTTTCGGCACAAAAAGAAATCTCACCTGGGCGGCTGCTTTCAAAAAATTATTTTATTATTCGTTTCTATTTGAGTTTTTGTAAAAACACCAAAAATGAGATACAACCCTTTGCACGTGTTGCTACCATTAGTAACGCATGTGCTGATAGTCGACATCGACAAATCAGAATTATCTTCCTAGAATATCGATACACGCAATACAACATTTTACTGTGGAAAAGAAAAAAAATATATATTTCTGTTTGCAGCAGGGTGGTATAAAAAAAATCATCACTCAGTAGATGCACTGAAAACAAAGCTTTCTTCTTTGGCCTTATCACATAATTAATTGCAATATTGTTATCATACATGGAAAAGATTCGATTAAAGCATTGCTGGGAAAAGAGGAAAACTTACACTTTCTTTTTTCTGGCAATTGTTTGAAGGAAAGGAGCAATAAGGATGTACCAAGAACCAATCAATATCATTGGCCAACAATAACATGCACTATAAACCTAAAATCAAATAAAATGATCAAAATGCTAGCTAAACTAGCTAAACATTTTTTACATATTCATTTACACATTTTCAATGTAATTCTAATGAAATTCCAGGGATATTCCAGGAGCATCCACAAACTGAGTAGGATTTTGTAGGACACATGGATGGTCTTATTTCAAAGTGGCCACTGTTTATGAAAAAAGTCTCCTTACATATCCACGACTTTTCCCTGAATCAAAATAATGTTTAAGAGGGGTTATTTCAAGAATACATATAAGAGTTATTGTTAAAGATAATTCTATTTGGATTCTGTTTTAAAATATCATTGAAGAGGAAAGCTGGCGAAATTTCCACCAGTCTAAAAGAAATACAAGAAAAATAATTCCTTAACATTGAAAATAAAAAATAGATAGAAACTGAAGAACTGAATAAATCAATCAAATACCTTCAAATTTACTTACATTATCCACCATGGTTGGAATTTTTTTGAAAATTATTTTTGAATATCAGAAAATATACTTACAGTGTCCACAGGGGTTGGAGAAAAATACTTAGTGAGTGTGAGTGTACACTTTTTTTCCAGGATGGAGCATAATTTGCTTTTTTGCGGCTGTTTAAAGATATTTCAATCCATCCAAAATTAATTGACTCAAGGATTTGTTTTTATTTTCTTGTCTTTAAATCGTGTTATATATTCCTACAATTTCTTTTGAAAAGCAATCATAGGAAATTGTTCAAAAGATTTGTATTGTTTGTTTACTGCTTTTCTGGTCTCTAATAATCGCCCCACTTATTAATTTTTCGATTTTTTCTCTCTTTGTTTTCCCCCTTTTTGGTCATTTGGATTTGATTACAGGTAAAAAAAAGAAGTAAAAAATTGCGGCTGATTGATTCTACTACATGGCACCCTCCGTTACCTTAAACCATGGCCAGCTTAAGAAATGGCCTTATTCTATGCCGACAGAAAACTTTAATTGAATGTAGCTAAATTTCGTTTTTAAATATAAACTTTTGGTTTTGTATGCACAATGTAGACATAATTTGCTATGCATTCGTAAAAAAACAAAACAAAAATTCCAAGGGGTTCAGCTTTTCCTCAAATCTATAAAAAGGTCAAAATACCACAAAATAATATTTGGAATTATATTTTATTGAATATAGGAATCAATAATTAAGTGGCAAGGAAGTATGAAAATTTTAATAAATTGTGATTGATTGTTCTTGATTTTCCCTGTTTCATAATTTTATCAGGTTAAATACTAGTTCACGGGTACTGTAAGTTTCATTGTCTTTAACAGCTTACATTAGAGAAATCAATACAAAGAGAGTTTAATTGATTAATTAGACTATTCATTATAATTAAATTAAAATACAATTCTATATTATCCTTTAGTTTTGAACATTATCACATGTTTTACATTGGGAAAATACAAACCAATTAATTCATTGTCTCACATGTAATGTCAGTCATACAATTCTTAAAATAGTGTTGCTAAATTCCTTGATAGTGATCTCTTTTGTAATTAGGCATTTTATGAATCTTTATGTTTCTTGCAGTTAAATTCAGTTTTAAGTTAAGGAACTAAAGAAAGGAATCTAAATCAATGAATTTACCTTTTGCTAAATATTCCAAGAACAATAATGGGAAAAACTTTGTCATTTAGTATGTTAGTACTTTTGAATACGATCTATTTAAATGTTCATTAAAACATGACATATTTCCAATTTCGTACCATTTTTTGTGATTTTTAGGGGTCAATAACCCCAAAACTAGTTTTCGTTTTGACTTGGCATATGAATATTTGAATTCTATGGTCAATTTTGTCTCTGATATGTAATAAGTAGTCTTTAAAAATGTTGTGAACCCTTAAAACCCGAAAATCTGTCGGCATAGAATAAGGCCTTATCTTAAGCTGGCCATGCCCTAAACACAAATTTCTTAGGACAAAGCATCTTCTTGTGACAGTAAAGGGAAAAGGTGGATTTTTTGAGCAGTCGGACTGCCTTTCTAGTGATGTTATCAATCACGATTTCTACGCCATCCGTGACACTCTAATTTGTTAAACAAAAGCAGTCCTCCTCAAAACAATTTGCTTTGCTGTTTAAATTCAAGGTAATAGAATCAATCAATAATTATTTTTTATTTCCGTTCTGAATTTATAAACAGATATCAAGTAAAAAAAGAGTGTACACAATCACTTTTATACAATTATATTATAAGGTATTTAGAAATAATGCCCAAATATATCTCTCCAGAATTTGAAAAACAACATACCACATAGATTTTCTTCCACTTCAACAAAAGAAATGACTGTGCAGCAAATCCACAAGTGATGAATTTAAAGAAGGCACCAATGATTTGCAGCGGAAGTTTTGAATACATCGGAAGATCATTGTAGGAGAGAGAAGTAAGCTTTCGCAAAACTGCGCAATACTAAAAGTTCAGATAGAAAGATTATAAATAATCATCTGTTATCCCTTAGGGACCGTCGATAAATTGTGAAGGGGCATAAAATTTTAACAAACAACCTGTTTTAAATTACAGATTCAATGTAAAACTATTAGTAGAATAACACGGCCTGGCATGTTACAGCGATAGGGTTAATATCTCAACAACAGCGCAAGATATTAACTTTTAACCTTACACACATATGAATGGTTAGGGGTCTCATGCCAAAAATAAGAAAAGTTTCTGGGAAAAATAGGAAAAATCTGGACATTTTCTATATTCCACTAAATATCATCTAACCGCTTCATTTTTAATTTCTAAAATATGCATTTTACACTAACCCTTTAGAATCTCTTTAAGTTCACAACAAAAAAGAACTGAATACAGTATATTCATATAATTTGGTACAAAACTGAACATAGGATATCTCATTTTTCCCAAAAACCTTTCTATTTTTGGCGTCAGGCCCCTAACTGGTCTATGATCATGTGTGTAAAGTAAGAAGTTTATATCTTGCACTGTTGTTGAGATATTGGCCTATCTGCTGTAATGTATCAATATGTTTAAATAGCATTTCATATATATATATGACTCAGATAAAAGTACTAAGTCAAAACTAATAATTGATTCAACGGTTTTGATATTTTTGTTGCTATATTGGATAAAGGTGTCATCGGCAAAATGACCTGCACAAGATTTTTCCAATGAGAATCTTTGATCAATAATGAGTGATCAAATTCTTAAAGTTGAATCCATTAACTGTGACAAACTGGGACCTGTTTGCTAGAAAAAAATTGTTTTTGGTAAAGTAAATTCTGGTGTATAGTACTTTTTCATGAAGTTTGTTGAATAGAGAGGATAGAAGAGAGATTGGTCTGTAATTTTCATAGTTCATATTTTCATTCTTTTTGTGAATAGGGACAACTTTAGCTACTTTTAGAATATCTGGAAGGATCCCTGATTCAAAGCTGTGGTTGATGAGTTTGGATAAGCAGATAAAGAAAAATAAGAAAACTGGATAACTGTTCAGTCTTGATGATTTTTTTTAGATCTAAACTGTTTATAATATTGCTTATTTTGGATATTCAGTTGATATTCAGGTGATCAAGTACATTATCAGACTCTTCTGAAGATTTTTTATTTATGTTGGAGTAGTAATTGTAAAAGTGTTAGCAATATCAGTAGGATCTGAAATCAAGGTGTTATTTTTTTTTTAAAGACTTGACATTGGATGTTTGAGGAGATTTAATGTTTATTTTTCCAAAAGTCAGTTTCATTATTTTGAGACTATTTTGTGGGGAGCATGACGATCTAGAAGAAAATTCAGGAGCTTGACAATATGTTTACATGCTGAGTCAGCAGTCAGCATCAGCGGTATTATAATTGCATCGAGTGTCAGTCCTGATTAGACAAATCAAATAGAAAGTCCTGCTTGTTGAAGCACATAAAGTCTCTTCTATAGAGATTTGAAGGATGCATCTTGGAACATAGAATAAATTCCTCAAGTAATACAAATTGGACAAGATGATCAAATATCTGGACCAGTCGATTGCCAATGGAAGAACTATATTCAAGTGAGTTTAACATTATATTTAAGTTAAGACATCTAGTACCACACACATTTTTAAAGTCTGTCTATTATGCTATCTTCCATATAAAGCTTTTTTATGGTTGGTCAATTTCAACTAAAAATAACATACAGTCTGTTAATTTGCAAAAAGAAAATCTACATATTATGAATTTTAAGCATTTCCATTACCACACTAATGAATTGTTTGCTTCAGATAAAATAATTAAACTATGTGATTTGATCAAAATGGAGAAAATTAATCTCACATATCAATTCATATATTATTCACTACCAACCGATCTCATGAGTTTATTCTGCATAAATGAAAACAGGAGGCACCTCCAATAAAAACGTTAACTTATGGAGAAAAAAGTACTTGATATGCAATTTCATTAATCCAAATAATCCAATAATCCAAATCACCTCAACATTTACGTAACTTCCTTAAATTATTCTACATAGGCACTTATAATGAAATCACATTATTTTTAATTATCTTTTTTTTTCCCCTACTCCCAAGGGTGGGTAGGTGGGAATTTTCAACCGTGGTCTTGCCTGTTTGTAGTGGACTGAATTGTGTTCATATTAACATCATATTAACAACTATCTTTCATCACATTTTGATTACGTCACTGATACCTTATTGGTTATCACATTAATTACTTTACTAGTTCCCAGCCTACTCGTTATTTTTCCGGCATATTAAATAATCGACTACCTTATAACTGAAAATTATCCCTCTAATACCCTTGGGCTACATCGTAAATATTTAACATCACTTAATAACTGTGTTATCAAGCTGTTATTAATAAATAATTGCACATTATCAATAAATACACTTAAATTCAAATCTTATAAAGAGTATAACAAAAGCGTTTTTTGTTAATGATTTAGAACATTTTTGTCAACATGCATTCTGCGCCGCCCCCCCCATTCCCCTCCCCTTTCAATGGAAAACATGTTTTTTATAATTTAGTGAAATCGTTTTAATGCATTTCTATAGCAGGGGAATGTAAAAGTAGTGGAAACCTTCGCAATATGCTGAGGGCCCCTAGCAACCAAACCCAAACAACAGCACTACCCTAGCAAACATGACGTAACAAACATGTGACCTTGACGTCACAGTCTAGACATGGAAACATTTTTCCAGACAGACAGATAGACAGACACTCTGCTCTGCCCCCTCAAAGTGACCCTTACCCCTGAAAATTGAAAGTCCTCAGATTAACCTGAAAATTGGTACGGACACTAATTAAAGGCCAGGGAATCCAGAAATGACGATCCCAATATGCTTTTGAATGTTCATACCTAAGTGGTCTAATATATTGATCTTATCAATTATAACCATTATTCGAGCAACATACTATTATCAATAATGACATTTTTCACTTAATTTGGCCTAAAATTGGATTTTGGACCCTTTTGGGGGGTCAATTATATGCTTCTGAATGTTCATACCTAAGTGGTCTAATATATTGACCTTATCAATCATAACCATTATTCGAGCAACATATTGACATTTTTCACTTAATTTGGCCGAAAATTGGATTTTAGGCCCTTTTTTGGGGCCAATTATATGCTTCTGAATGTACATTTTCATCATGATATGGTAGAAAATACTCTTTAAGATACCTTGATGTGATCTAATTTATTGATTTTATCCATTCCTATGATAATTTGATCAGAATATATTTTTCACTTAATTTGGCTGGAAATTGGATTTTAGGCCCTTTTTTCGGGCCAAATATATGCTTCTGAATGTACATATTCATCATGATCTTGTATAAAAATACTCTTAAGATACCTTGAAGCGATCCCATGAATAGATTTTTATGCGACTCAAATGCCTTGTGTCTTGTTGCATGTTATTTGAATCCAACTATTACATCTTGGACCTTGTGGCTATTTTTTGCCTACGGTTTCCCTAGTTTACCTACGGTGCCCTTTATCGATTTCTATAGCCACTTCGGGTAATTGCAACTGGTGAGCTATTATGATTTTGTTGACGTTCTGCTCAAACTGCTGTACTGTTTCAGTTTCAGTAACCTTTACACCACGTATTATTAGGTTGTTCCTACGTATGTATTTGTTCAATCGGTCAACTTCGTTGTTTAAAGAAGAATTAACTTTGGATGTGTTGTCAACTTGATCGTCTAAATGCTTTTTGATTAATAAGTTCCGTGTTAGACTTTTTGAGGTCATTGATTTGTTCCCTCAGAGCAGTAATTGTGATATAAGGCATGCGATCGCACGTGCACGCCTCTGCACACGCCAAAATGTTTTAGACATGTTAATAATAGCACACCAAAATTTGTACTTAGGAGCATGAGGCGTGCGACACTTCCGACGCCTCAGACATGTTTTAGGAATTAGGTTCAGAAACATGGATTTGATCAATAATAAATCGAGAAATTTCTGATTGTGAAACACTAATCACTGAAAGGTTTTATAGAGTAAACAAGTGGGGATACGTTCAAACTCCTGAACCCCAAACACGAGGGCAGAATGTCTATGCAAAAAGCTCGACACTCTGCCTTAACTTCCTTATCTACAATGATCAAAAAGTAAGAAGATTTATTAATTTTGCCAGTTATTTTTGTTAGAGCACAGTGAATTAGAAAATAATCAATAAATTATGTGGCAGAGAGTATGATGGGTTTTCCTTTCTATCGTAAAGTGAAGAAGCAAAGAAAAGAAGCAAATTAATTAAAACTCTCCAATCTATCTCTGAAAGAAAATATTACAAAAAAATGTGTTAAAAAAAGTGTCAGTCATCATCATGAAGTTCAGTAATATCAAAATCGATGTTGGAGCAATCACTTGTTGATGTATTCAAATTATCGCTTTCATCGTTTCCGTCACCATCATTTAGTTCAATTGCTGTAGTATGTCTTTCTGAAGTTGAAACGTTATTGATCTTTCTTTTCCGTGACTTTTCACTGAGATAAATATTAATCGCACGCTGAAGAATCTCTTCTCGCTTCTTGTCACTCCAGATAGAATCGTTTATCTTTATAAATAACCACATTTTCATCAAGTTATGTGATGTTCTTAGCCGTCTATCTGTCAGCATCATTGTTAAGATGCTAAAACCCCTTTCAACGGATGAATTTAAACCAGCTAATGTCATCATCAATTCTGCCAAGATACTAATATTTGGAAAGTCTTTCTGTTTGTAAAGTACTTTCTTCCAAACTGAACGTGCTTCTTCCTTCGGCAAATTGATACTGACGTAAAGTTTGAACCGTTTCCATTCTTTTATTATGATATTTTCTTCATAGTCCGTTGTTGCTAGGGGTTCAGCAAAATGAACAGCAAATTCTATGATATGCTTGACTTCGTTATCGAGTTCCTCTTCGCTCCATGATACGAGATTAAACCAGTTGAGATGCGTAAAAATACTCTCATTAAAGCTTTGAAACCGTTCTTCTAGCAGTTTCACTGTATTACTTACTGTATTACTGTATTACTTAGCTGCAGTTATAATATTTTGATTAAGAAATGTTAATTCTTCAAAGGTAATTCTAACTGGTTTACGATTTGCAAGAGATTTAAGTCTATCTCCTGGGCTGTTATAGTCACTTTGAAGTGTTTTCGTTAGTGAAGAAAATACCCTGCCTGAGATGGCTATCTAAACCACTATCTTCGTCAACAAACTCATTCAGATAGCATTTGGTTGTTTCTATTGCCGGTTTAACTTCAAATGACAAAATACCTTCTCCTTCAAATATCTTCGATGCTGGGACGATCTTTTCTCATATATCGAGATAAGTACAAGTTAAAGTTATAAATCTAAAGTTTTTTAACTTGTTTAATAGACCATTTACTTTCGCTTTGGTCGTAGCTTTTGTTTTTCTGTCGGCTTCCACATTTTTCAATGCCGTACAGTACTGGCCAAACATCTAGAAGTGCTGTTCGACAATGGCCAACAAATCATGTACCTGCCATTCTAGGCAAGACATAATGTTGTTTAACCTCTGTTTTGATCTTCCCCGAATCCTGGAGTAGAGAGTAAATATTTGTATAGAACGAGTCAACTTTCTTAAATACTGAATCGTAGAATGCATCCTTTACAGCCAGTTCTAAACGGTGATTGATACAATGGATTTTAACGAACCATACTAGGTTGTCATCAGACATTCTTTTCATCAAACCGGAAATCGATCCCGTATACACACTTGCCCCATCAGTTGTCAAGGAGACTAATTTTGTGCGGTAATTATTGATAGGTATTTCTCCCCCTTCTTTGAAAATACTGTTAATGCCTAGTTTTAGAGAAGCTGCGTCGGTACCGTCGGTACCCATTCCGACATTTCCAGAAGGGAAGCCACAAGGTAAGTAGGTATTCCTATAAATAAGAAAGTAATATTTAAATATTAGGCTAAAAAAGTACATCTGTTTTGTGTAACAAAGATAGGTAGGTCGGTAAGATTCTAGCGTATTCTATGCATGTGTCAGCATACAAAAAGTGGCTGAGTTTAGGGATTAGTACAGGGCTTCCCTTTTGAAAAATGAGGTGTTGCGATTGTTTGTTGACACCCAGCGAAATTTTAAGATTTTCGACATGTAAGGACGCCATCAGAGGCGATTTGAGTGCCTTTTCCCATCCTATATTAAATGGGGTCCGG
>JAUKPT010003652.1:0-11831 GCA_032273505.1 Nanomia bijuga | reverse complement strand
ATTAAATGAACAATAAAAAACAAAGTCTGAAGCTACTAATGGAAGTTGCGTAGCAACAACAGATCCTAATGGCATAGAGCCGTTTTCCATCAATATTGAAAAAAGTGCTATTTTGGGCTAATTTGGGCCCATTTTCCCAAATTTTGGGAGAACAAGAATTTTCCCGAAAAAGTAACCAATATACGAAATGTTCCCCTTATTACCCTCTTAACTTCATGCAAAAAAGCTAAGAAATCCTTGGAGCCAAACTCTAGAACTTTGAGTAACATGGACGGAAAACTAAAGGATTGAGCTCATCTGACATTGAGAACTGACATTTTCAGATTATAGCTCTGCTTAGGAAAGCAGAGAACTGTTAAGTTGCGTGAGCGCAAGGGACTCTGCTTTCTTAAGTCTTGACATTAACTTTCACTTTCACTTTCATTTGCGCTTTCAATTTTATCTTCATCTTCCTCTTCATCTTATTTTATTTTATTTTATAAGTTTTACTTTATATTATTCTATTTTATTTCATTTCATATTTTATTTCATTTAATTTTATTTTATTTTGTTTAATCTTATTTTATATTATTTATCTTATGCTGTTCGTTCTGTTGTCTTTAGAACTTGATTTTATAACACAATAGACTAATATTACTACAAAGACTTAATTTTGTTTTGTTATTTTTTGTTTAATAGATCCTCAACTATATCTATTTCTCTTGTTACTTCTTTCTTTCTCCATTTCGGTCTTGTCTGTATCATAGAACCCGAACTAGATGATAGAACTTCACCATCATTGGAATAATAGTACTTTAGACGATGATCAAGATGTTACATGTAACAACAAATATAGATGACTGAAATCGTTGGCGTCGTTTTTGAGAAAGAATGCAAACATTTTAATTTAAATGCATGCTTCTTGTCATGCCATCATAACAAAAATCATCCAATTAAATTATGTCGTTCTCGAGATGTTTAGATTTGAAAAGATCGGCCAGAAATTAACACATTTTCATCATTTTCGAACGTTATGTACCTGACGTCATGAATACGTGTCATGACATGCTTTCTACCAATGTGCGAAACATAACTCAATACAAACAAGTAGTTTTTAAGATATATGAATTTAATCGAAAGTTGAGCATAAATGGTAATTTTTTTCCATTCCCTGCGTTTTTTGCCCACATAACCAAAACCAAATAAGACATGATCGCCAAATGTGGAATGAAACTAGCTTAGATGGTCTTCTACCAGTTCCAATCATCAAAAAACAAACTAGAGTTGCAAGAATAAACCACAAGTGCCACAATCTAAGCCCCTCCAACTAATTTCGTGAAATTCTACCGAAATTCTGCACTTTTCACAAATTATCTTGAGAACAAGAACTTTCTGAGGAGACATGAATTATTTTGGAATGTGTTGACATTACTAAGGACTACTAGTTTCAGTCAATTTCAAAGTATGTAATTGGCGAATCTTTTCCTAAAATGGCAGCAAATTTTTTGAAGTCGCGGTTTTCGGTAAATATCTCGAAAACTAACATTTTTCTAGACATGTAATTTTTTGCAAAATATTCACAGTACTGAGGGCTTAAAATTCCAATCATTTACAGAAAAAAAACAAGTTTCAATTTCATGCAAAATGGCGGCAATTTTTCGAATATAACGACCATAGAGCCCAAAATATCTCTCCAAAATGTCTATAAACTTGCATGCGACTTGCTAAAACTATCTGCTACACATACCAAATAAGAAATAATAGCATTTGCACTCATCATTTTACAAAAAACGGGTGTCCGGACAGAAAACCTTGAAATTTTCACAAAATTTCGTTACTTTTCCAGCCATATCACTGTAACGGTAGCTCTAAAAAAGTTCCCCTTTGGTATGGAAAAAGTTCAATGTATGCTGAATCGATCTAAAAAATCTCCATCTCAACCAAAACGAACAGATCAGGTCGAAAAAGGGCCCCGTAAAGAAGTGAAATTTTCGTATTTGGGACACCTTCCGGACGCAATATCTCGAGAACCAGATTTTTCCCAGACATGCAGTTTTTTTCAGCATGTGTAGAACTGTTATGGCTAAATCATATCAAAGAATTATAAAAATCGTGTGCCTCATAATAAAATCGTTTAAAACTACGAAAACGAAAAAAACACGAAATTTGCACTTTTTGGGCATTTTTGACCGGCCGTAACTCGGTACCGGTTGGTTCAAATGACCCACCGCTTGGCACGCAATTACTTTGAGCTACGCTGAATCGAACTAAACCAATGACGACCAATGACACAATTTGAAAATGATAGTAACAGCCTTAAAAATGGCGCCGAAGATGTAGCACTTTTTCGGACAATTTTCGGACACTGTAAGATTTTTTCCGGACATGAATTTTTGTTTATGATAGATGACAATTAGATCTACTACAGACATATTGATAAATAGAAAAAATCGTTAGACTTGTTTTTGAGAAAATCACCCAAAACCTCGAAAAATGGACATTTTCGACACTTTTCGGACAATATGTCCGAAACAAAATCGTAAATCAAAAATCGGGCTGTCACCATGCAAAAAATCAGAAAAATCCTTATAGCAGTTTCTGAGAAAAAGCGAGACCAACCAACCAACCAACCAACTTTTCCGAAATAAGGCTCAACCAAAGTTAAGAACTGTTAATGACTTTGACAGTGCGTGGTGATCGTGATTTATGTCTTCAACTAGTTATACATTTTATACTAACCACACTACCATACATTACATGTTCAACTTCGTTGTGATCAAAACTGATAAAGAATGAACCATCCTCTTTACCTAGTTCAGAAATATACCACTGTCTAACTAAAAACAACTAGATAATCGAAAAACAAATTCTAAGACGGCAAATGTTTCGGTCAAGAACAATTGAAGGTTTAGAGTAAAGTAAGCATTTTTTTTTAATGTCACATTATATCCTCTCCTCAAATGAAATTCGGAAATCAGAAGATTACATCTTTTATCGGTTAGTTTGAAAAACTCACATCATGGTGCAAAATGGATGTTGAACCTGTCATTAAATCTAATCACGAGTACATTATATAACAGCTACACAAGGAGGGGTACTAGGATTTCAGAGAAGAAAACCTAGACCACCGCATGAGATAGATGTGGAACGTTCAAGGTGTTCGATTACACATCATAGGATGGAGAAGGGAATCGAATTTTTTTTCTCCCTGTAAAGTCACACTTGATAGATGCTTGTAAAGACTTGAGAGCAACACTTTCGAATTCATAATATACGATTGGCCAGTTGAATATGAAATGATCAATATCACTTTATACAAACTACTCTATACTATTGTAATTCAAACATAAACTTGTGTTTAGAAATATAACCAAAAAACTTATAAAATAAACATCGAAGTGAAATGCTAGTTATTCTTCTCAATAAACAAGTAAAGTTATTATAAAAGATTTATGTCAAAAATGTTATCAAGAATTTCTCGTCATGAAATCAAGTCTCCACAAAACGTGATGTTTTTTTTGTTGCTTTTTTTGTACAAGTTTTAAGAAAATGAATAAAGAAGCAGCCATATTTATGATGTTAATTGAAAATCAGGATGGTTAAAAAAGATGATGAACACGAGGAATAAAAGTATAAAAACACCCTTCAACTAAACAACACTACCCAATACTTTTATAACCAAATATTATTATTATTATTATTATTATTATTTTATTGTCAGTGACTGTCAATGATTTTCTAAAGAAGCTTAAAAAGAAACTTATACCTGAACGCAGTGAAACGTGCGGTATGCATAACATATTTTAACCTATTTGACAAAACCAGATTCCAAGAATGACATGTAAGTACAAAAATAGAAGATAAATATTCTTTAATGCTGTCATATCTAATTATATGCTACGTATTAACCTGAAAAGCTTAAATGACATCTTTGACGAATAAACTTCAATCAGAAATCTTTTTTAGACAGACTTAATCAGGCAAAATTCTTGAATTCAACAAAGTAAAAGCTGAAGAAATATAAATATTAGTCGTACATTAAATTATTAAGAAAGTTTCCAGTACAAGCTACCTCGTAGCCCTTCTACTACTTTTACTCTGTCAATATTGAATCACATCTGACTATTGTATACAAAATTCTTGTTAGATAGAATCTCTATTGCAAGAAAACTACGAACTGAATTGTCACAATCAACTAAATAATTAAAGAAGAAAAATGTAGCAGATGTTTGCTAAGTAAATTTTTCAATCATTCCTCGATAAAATTAAATAAAAATGTGAGGAATTCATTTAAAACGAGAAAACAAAAATTAGCAAAAACGTTCTTGTTGTAAGTAAAAAAAGGTTCAAGCATAAAAGATACGTAAAAAACTAAGAAAGATAAGAACAGCGCAAAAAACTTCGATAGCTATTAAGTTTTCATTCTTTTAGTGAACCAACCACCTTCCTCTGGAAACAGCTGTAGTCAAACTTCAAAAGAAACGAACAGTTTCATAATTTCATCTTTTTATTCAAATCATGTGATACGACAGTCGTATAAATAATTAAAAATAAATATATTCTGTGGTTTATCAAATGACTATGCACAAAGAAATATATTGAAAAAGCTGACAGCCAGTCAAAGAGTCATTAATGTAAAAGCACAAGCAAAAGGAAGTCAAGTTGTACCTTTTACGACATAAATCTGCATTAAGATTGAATAACACTTGAAGGTTTTTTTTAGAAATATGGGTCGAAAAAACTTTTTTAAAACCTCTTGTATTTTGTTCATTCATGAGCATGCTAAAAAGATTTTAGGAGCTGTACCTTGAAATACAAACCAGTTGGTACACATGATTGATTGATGTCAATCGTCAACATATTCTAATATTTCAAAAATAAAGTTGTTTATAATAAGAATAAGTGTAAAAGTCCTCATTTTAATCTGATACGAACAGATCTTTATAGAGAAATCGAATCTATTCTTATAGAAAAGAACCTAGATCTTCACTCCATTGATAAAATATATCTGCTTCAATATGGTCACAGAGATCTAAGTTCTCTAGAAAATCACTAGGTACTTGAATCTACTGCAAAATATATAGCTCTTTCCGAACGTCTGGATTGAACTTTTTCTTCTTTCCCCATTCCCTCACCCTCATCCCCTAATTCAAACTATCCCACCCCGTCTTTTTCCTGCGCGCTTTTTGTGAGTATTTTTCTTCGGATTTTCTTTTCTTTTATATGTTTTAAGTGTTTGTGTATCTTTGGGTATCGATAATTGGTATCATCCCACTGATAGTCATTGTTTTAAATTTTGATTTAATTTAATTTTGATCTTAACGTCCTATTTGTTGTAAATTATTTTAATGTAAATAAAAAAAATAATCCTTAAAAATAATCATAAGGGAAACCATATTTTTGAAAATAAATCACCAATTTAAAAGGTCCCCACCATAAAATATATCGTCCAAGATCGACCAAGATCGACCATGATCGACCCAAGATCGACCAAAATCAACTGAGAGCGACCAAGATTGACTGGGATCGATGAAGATCGACAGAGATCGACCAAGATTGACCAGGATCGACCGGTCGATATTTGACGATACTGGTCGATATATTTCATGAGGGTGACCTTTTAAATGACCACTAAAATATTTTTTTCTCGAGATGGTCTAATATCACCAATGACTGGCTCTTTTGCACGGCGTTTTTCAATATTATTAAGAGGTTTATCAAAAATCAAACCAAATATCGAAATTTGGGGTTATCTTCAGTGGCATGCTGTTATATACTAAACGAGCTGATCTTTTTTTTATACCTGTTTCTTAGGAATTCGGATTCACTACTACTGCATGTCTTGGTTATGGATATAATGGCATGTCAGTGAATGCAAAGGAATAAAGGAATAAGATACTTTTCAATTTAAATCAATATGCATACTAAAAATACAAAAATACAAAAACCTAATCTCAGGGTTTCCAGGTAAATATGGGCAAAAAAGCGTTGTAAATGAAAATGAAAAAAAACTGTAAAACTTGGGTCTAACATATGCGCTGAATGCTATGATATTTAATATAGAAACGCCAAAGGAAAACTTTATAGAAGTATCAATGCTTAAATAAATTTAATATCTATAAATATGAAGACTCTATGAATATTTAATAAAATTCAAATAAAGATAATACCATGACAACTGGGAAATTTTATTCAACTATAGATTCAATCCAACACTTAAGATTGAAGTGTTGCAACTTGAAATTTTCGTATTCACTGCCAAATAAACTTAACCTTAGGCAAAGTTAAATCATAACAGTACTGGATTATTCAAGAAAAAGACCTCTTATTTCAGAACAATGATACACAGCAAAATATTTTCGAATTTATAAAAATTGTTATCTTAAGACAGACTTATCTTTTTAAAGCGAAAGAAAAATGGGCAAAGCTACAATATAAACATATCTTCACCTGATACATTTTGTAATCTGTGGTCAATAGATTTTTACTACAGTTACTTTAATGTAAGAAATTTTTACATACAAAAAGGTTGTGATTAGATTGATATACAAATTGATATACAAAAGTTTTTATACATTTCACAGATAAATTTTCACCAATTAGAAGAATTTGGATATGTACTTTGCTCACTGGATTTATCTACACAAATTGAAGCTTGGACAATTTTTCTAAAACTTTTATCTAATTGGTAAATTTTTGTGTTTTTCATGGGAATTATTTTCGTAAATTGTTAAAATGAATAATTTCACAAGAATTTCACAAATTTAAAAACCATTCATGAATTTTGTGTAAGTATATGGATGTGACACAGTTTCTAGACGTATTTTGCATTAATCTGTGGTGAGGAATGGGGGTGGAAAAACTACCCCCCCCTGATATGAAATCCTTCATAACTTGGATTTTTTTTATGTGATTGAAATAACATTATGAAATTCAATAAAATTAAACATCAGGAAGTTTAAGAAAAAAAGCTGTAGTGTGATGTTTTAATGCGTCTTCTTTTGTTAAAAAAAAACATGCGCTAGTTTTTAAACTAAAGTGAGTTTACAAATGATTGTATATATACCTCTTTTTTACTCGGTACTCAGTTTTTTAGGGTGGGTCAAATTACCCCCCCCCCCCCATTCACGTTGACCATTGAAAATATAGGATAGCCTAAGAACATTTCAGAAAATTGAATTGACAATTTTTTTCTAAAGTGGTGGTAAATTTTAGATTTTCCCACGCATGCATTTTTTTGTAAAATGTTCATCACATTAACCCTACTACGATTAGAGGGTCAAAATGGCCTGCAGCCGAGAAAAAGCCTTTAAAACGCGAGGGTCAAAATATCCCAAAACCTCCCCTAGCCCTACCAAAGCCCAAAATAAGGTTGCAATATCTTGTAAAAAGGAGAAAAAGATCTCTGAATTTCAATAATCTACATCTTTAAAGGACTTATTTTATTGGCCGATCACATGAAAAATTTGTTTATTTTGGTTAAGATAATGAAACTAAAAAAATACTTATCAGGAAATCAAAAAAAAAATCCTAACAGCCCACTCTTCGTATTAGATTATTATTTGAAGACTAGATCATGTACCTAAAGCTAAGTTAATAAATAAAAGAAATAAGAAAAGCACTGAAGAAAGAAAGGCTTTAACAGGTGTAGCTAACACTACTCCGAAACCATAAAAACTGATGCAGAGTTCAAGCATTTGTGAATAAAATGATGCAAAGAAGGAGTAGTTTTTAATAATAATAAACAACAATGTTCATATATTTCACCATAATAACTAACATCAAGTTACACAAACACAATTTACAATAAACAGAGGGATAAATAGTAGATTCCTGGCTTGTTAAATATACTTTTCATACTTTTAGTTCAGGTTTGTAAACCTTTTATAACTTTTATAAACCTATAAACATAGCAATAAAGACCATAAAAACTTTTCTTTAAAGTTTAATGAAAAGGTTTTTTAATATGCTGATTGCAGATTATTGTATCATTCATTTCTTAAATTATGTCCAAAATATATCAAATTTTAACTATTGTTTTGAACGAAAAAATAAAGCCCAATGATTAATAAAGACAAGAGAAGCTAAATAAAACTTAAAATTTCTAAATCCACTTTAAAAGGAAATAACCAATAATGTGTAAAAAATAAATGAAAACATAGATATACTGTTCATAAAAGTATCTCTGTACACTATTTACATAATAATTATGATAAATTTATTTATGAATAAAAAAAATCAATTTAAATCATGTTTGTATAGACAGGTAAGTATAGTTAGTCTCTAACCATGTAGCCTGTAGGCATTTTAAATATTAACAAGACCGTTTTGTCACTATTGACACAATTTAAACATTTTATTCAACTAGGCTGAACTAGGTAAATATACAAATAAAGTCAGGACTTACTTTAATTAGAATTTTTTTTTTTTAATTTTTCTAAAAAATAATTTCAAATCAGTTTATCAATAACCAGTATTGACGTAACCAATATATTTTCTAACGTTTTCTTATTTCATGATTTTGAAATGCAATAACCAGATCAATTTTAAATTATTTGAAACTCATACAGTACACACATAAAGTAAATCAATAACTTTTTGATGAAAATTCACCTGTCTCAAACATGGCAATCATGATTAACATTTTAATACATACAATCGTTTTATCTTATCTCTATATCGAAAATAAATTAATATACTTTGTCAATTTCACTGTCATTTACACTCACTACTACTTACCTGGAGGTTACCAAGCAATAACATTATTCCAATTTGATAGAAGTATCATTGACAAAGACCTTTTGATTATGCAATGTATAGATAAATGTAATGAACTATTAATAAAGTTTAAGATTTGTATATGTACCAAATTATAATTGTGAATAGTTTTATCTTGTTGGACTCTTAATTTTATACCTCAAAACCATGTAGGTAATCAATCGAAGAGTAACAAAAAATAACCCAAGAACCACACAATCAAAATAAAACTTTCCTTGAGTTAAATTAAGAGCAGACTCTTCTATATCTAACGAGTCTAATACATCTGTACTTTTTTGAAATCTGCATTTAGTAGGATCTTTGCATGAAAGAGCTCCACGATCATTGCCATATATTGCAACTATCATTCCCTCCCAACTATATCTAGCAAATGAAACATAAGTTAGCCATTGCATATATTTTGGTATGGTATCAAAGCTGACAAAGAAACCACTAAACAATAACACAGGAATTCCTGTTACAGGGGCAACAAAAACAGCTGTTGGTACATTAGGTGCAACAGCGCCAAGAAGCAATCCTATGGATTGAGCAACTAAACAGGTTAATATCGTGATTGCAAGGTATTGTGTGTATCGAGTCCCTTCTTTGGGCTGATCAGTCATGAAATAGACAATTGAACAATATATCACAGGCAAGAATATTTGGAACGGTAAATCTGCCATTGTTTTAGCTAAATAATATGATTTTAAACTGTACCAATTATTCAAATGTTCACGTAGGAATACAACCTTTTCCAGTGGAAATGTCAGTACAGTTGGCATCAATGCAATAAAAAGCAAAAACAACATAGAGAAGAACAAACATCCAGTATTGTTATGTACTTTATTTCCATCATTTCCAATTCCATAATACATCAATCCAATCAAAACACCAACAACAATGACAGATATAACACGTAAGTGAGTGAACATCTTATCACGTACAATCGATACAAATGCTCTCTTACTCAAGACAGTAAATTGAGTTGTTTGACTGGTTGCATTAGATACACTTTCTGTGCTAGCTGTTTTGATACCACAACCAGGCATCATAGAAACCATCATTTCTTGAGCAATACGAGCATCAACATTTTCAGTCATGCCAAAGTCGCCACTTTCCATTCTTTTCAATTCCTCTTTCTTTTCCTGAATTTTCCAGGCTCTGACTAGTTCTGGAGTAATATCACCATATTCCCCAGATGCAACTTCAATTATGAAATCAGCAGGATTGTGGTACATGGGGCATACTAATTTTTGTTTCTCCATATACGGTAACAATCCAGTTAGTTCACCATTATATATACACTGTCCATCAGTAAGCAAATATAATTTGTCGAACATTTCAAACAATTTCGCACTAGGTTGATGAATGGTACAAATAACTGTTCTACCACTTCTTGCCAATGTTTTCATCAACGAAATACACTGGAAAGCAGATAAACTATCAAGTCCACTAGTAGGTTCATCAAGAAAGATAACTGGTGGATTATTTACAAGTTCCAGAGCAATAGCAAGTCTTTTTCTTTGTCCACCAGATATTTCCGCCAGAAAAGTATTTGCAGTAGCACTAAGACCTAAAACAGACAGGATGTCTTCGATAACTTTTCTCTTCTCGCCATTTAACAAAACCTGCCTTAAATGTAAATTGGCAGAAACCATCATAGACTCAGCAACAGTTAAATGTGGCATGAGGACATCATCTTGCATGATGTAACATGATATTTTCCGAAATCTTCGCAAATTTCGTTCCACTCCATTTACAAGAACTTTTCCACCAATAGATCCACTATCAGTGGAATGATAACCAGCAAGAATATTGAGGAGAGAAGACTTTCCAGCTCCAGAAGGGCCGAGAACAGCGGTCAATTCGCCACTTTTAAAGCAACCATTAACATTTTTCAAGATCGGTTTCGTTTCGTTCTTCTTTATTTTAACGTCATAAGTAATGTCTCTAAACTCAAGGTCGACATTTATCATGGGCCCCTGAAAGACCCAATTGCCATTCACAGTCACGAGACTAGATCTTTCGCTTTTACAAATACTAGAGGAATCATCTTGTAAAGCACAATCGTCAATAGAAATAGTATCAGGTGGATTCTTGGTGGAACAACATGACGATAATTTCGAAGATGGCGGTGGTGGTGAAACAGTCAGATATTCCTTGTCCTTCATATTTAACTAAGTAGTTAAAATATCTAAATTAAATGACAAACCCAGTTTATATGTCAACATTCATGATTTTAAACTGTTGACAGTTACGAGTCGATCTTATGGACTTCGTTCAATTAACATCAAAAATTTCTTCGTTTTGTCAACTCAGGTTTCATGTTTTATTTTGATATGTTATTTTTTTTTTCTCTTAGTGGAATAATTATGCTTTCATCGTTTCCAGACCTATACATAGTAGAAATTTTATCCAATCGAATTGCTTGAAGCGAAATTATAGATGACGAAATTCGAAACCTATTTCAAATCAGAGTCAGTATAATAGACAATGTTTAAATGTAATCTTTAATCGTACGTTACCATCGGGGTATGCATGCGCGCCGGGGTGGCAAAAAAACTTGTATAATAAATAGGAGCTATACATTATAGAAATAGGCAGGCACGGCGCTATAGCCCCCTCAATTTTTTAAAACCAAAGATTTTTTTTCCTATTTGAAAAAATTATGCCATGTATCATCGTTTTTAAAATATGTCTCAGGCCCCTCACTTTTTAATTGGTAGCGCCTTTCCTGATGATAGGGGCTAACATTATAGATGGGGGGCTGTATAGCCCCCATCAGTAATCGTTGAATATCTCCCGAACCATTTGCAATATGATTTTTTCCTTCCATGACCTTGGAATTATCCCTACGCGTGCCGTTGTCAAAAGTAGTACCTGGGGTTTCAGTGAAATATCAAATATTCCGTACACATATTAACTAAACTCTGCTTGTAATAATAAGACGCTGTATGAAGTTGTATGAATGTTATTCGTAAAGTGTTATCATATTATACTTGTCATGTTTTGATCAAGATATATATACAGTTAAACCAACAATTATTCGTACCCCTAAAAAAACGCTGTAAAACGCAAGCAAAAGGTTTAATTTT
>JAUKPT010003651.1:0-11832 GCA_032273505.1 Nanomia bijuga | reverse complement strand
CCAGGGGGTTGATATGAGACCTTTTTCGAAGTGAAGGCTGTCAAAGAATCAGGCGGGATTGAGTGCGAAGGTGGGGGTAAATTTTTCTAGGTGGGGGTTGAAGTGTCTGCACACTAAAAATCTATCAGTACAAATATAGTTATAGTATTGCATTGCAAAGAGTACTCATCTATCTCAAACAAAGCACCTGCTTAAATTCATTTTTCATTTACTTCGTTTTGCGGGTAGAAACTTTTGCAATTTATCGATTTTTTTTTGTGATTTGCTAAAGTTTATACCCGTAAAATCCCATGGTCAAATCAGGATTTTTGTGGGGGTTTACTTTTCTAGGTGGGGGTCGTGACCCCCTAGGACACTATGGGGGGGGGACCTTAAATAGCTTATGTTAATTTAACATAAAAATAATAAAACATTGCCAGTTAATATCTATAATGTGAGATGAGGTCATATTGAAAAATGGTGCAATCTAATTATCCAAGGGCCTATTTCAAGGCCCATTATCTCTAGGCCTGCAGATAGATCCCTATATCTTTATAGACCATTTCATGGTCAAAAATGCATCATGGGTTAAAGGTAAAAACAAACCAAGTTTCAATAATATTGTGTTATCAGTGATAATGCAACGTTTTAAGGTTGGCTTCACACAGATGAGATGTGATAAGATGTTTGAAACATGGGGAGAGTGTATCCGGCCCCCAAGCCATTGTTAGATTGTTATAATATTATAGTTATACAATTGGATCAAAATCCCCATTTTTGGACCCAAATAGGACTTTAAAATAGAATAATTCATTAGAAATCGATGTATTAAAGCTAAATAGTCAACTATACATGAATAGCACACTGGGTAGAAATTGGGTGGCAAGGGCACGCTTCAAATATTTTAGCTCAAAATAGCTTATTTTTGTTGTTGATTCAGAAATCTTAAGTAGAATGCAAATAACATCAATAGCATGGTTTTTATGAAGGTTGAATTATAATTGATCGTCCCCCATTATTCTAGCTGCGCCCAAATTTTAAATTTGTATATTTTTGGTCACAGACATGTTTTTCAAATACCAATAGTAATGCCAAATTAAAAATTGATGGGTTTTAAAATGTTGAACACCCACCCTAAAATCTAGTATTAATACCAACTTGAAAATCTATATTTTTAAAGAAAAATCCCACAAACTGTCCCCCCTATTATAACAGCCGCTGCCCCCCCCATTTTACTGATTCCTCCCAACATTTTCAGCTCTTCCGCATAATCGTGGGGCAAGGGGGGCAGAAAATATATATTCCATTTGACATTCATTTTTGAGGAATATATACCTTAAGGGTACTAATTTTCTAAAATCCTTTTAGAACTGATTCGCAAAAAGTAATACACGCAAGGTAGGGGAAGGACATTTTTGGACTGTCCAAAGATGCCCAAATATTTAAAAAAAATTGTCCAAAAATGTTAACAAATAATGAGGACTAAATTGGCAGTATAATGCCAGTCCAGATACATTTCTATTTCTAAGGGTTTTTTGGGAGATTTTATATGTTGTAAATGGTGCATTGATGAACCATTTGTAAATCATTTCAGTTTCAATTCAATTCAATTCAATGTTATAGTACTGTAGTACGGATGTATTAACATTTTTTTATTAAAATGATTTGAAAAAAAGTATTTTATAGATAAATCAAATGGACTGAAACTTATCTCACCATGGCTAGAAGAAGTCAAGTACAAAAGCAAGTGTTATCATTGTACAGATCTCTGTTGCGAGAGGCAAGTGACAAACCTGGAATCAAAGAACATGTTCAAAATGAGTTTCGAAAAAACAGAGACATTCCAAAGACAAATATAATGATGGTTGAATACCTGATTAGGAATGGAAAGAAGCGTTTAAAAGATATACAAAATTCACAGATTACATCAATAGGTGTCTTTAGACAAGATGAAGAGCCAAAATGATATTTCTTTTATATTTGGAATGTATATTAGTGTGTTATATTTTGATCTATATCTTATCGTTGGATTCTTTTGTATTTGGAATTCAGGCTTAAACTGTCTCCTTTTAGTCTCCTCTTAGAGTTTGGTCTCCTAAATAAAAATTATATAAAGAAAAAAGGTTTTTTGTTTTAACACAATTTGTTTAGGAATGCTATAAAATAAATATACCAGTGAAACATGTCTTCTCTCGAAATCACCTTGTTACAAAGTAGACTGAAAGCTTATCTTATTTATTAAGATACAAAAATGTAGAAAATCCCTTTGAAATGGAAATGGTCTGGTGGTCTGGTGGCACCAAGTATTCCTAACCCAAATGATTATTAAAAAAAAGTGTTTTGCAGTTATTATCATGGTTTAATGTGTGCATCTGCTAAAATACATATTATATGAAATTTTGAATGTATAGAATGTATTGTCTTTGCTTGAGTGGAGCATCTTAGGGTACACTGTAGACATTTTATTTAGCTTTTTTGCATAAGTATGAAATAATCAACATTTGTGATGTGATTTTGTGTGCACAGAGTAAATTTAGCTTTTCCATAATGACTTTTTATCTCTTTCATCTTTAAACTTGAATTACATCTCAAGGAAATGAAATGAAATGTCTAGTGGGAGGAATGGTAGCAGCTAATGTTCTATAAATATTGTTAAAAAAATGAGTTTTTTGGCGTTAACAAGGTTTATATCACGTAAATGCAGCCATTTGGGACCCATTATAAACCATTTATAAGACCAGTCATGAGTGATACTATTTTTTAAGATACTCAGAAAAAACACATAGCACATAAATAGCATAACGATAATTTAGTCATATTCTAATGTGAATCCCATCACCCTGTATGATAAACCATGGCTTTTTATCTCTTTCATCTTTAAACTTGAATTACTTCTCAGGTATGTAGCTGAATGGGGAATATTGACAAAAAAATTGTTTTAGTTTTTTGTTTCTTTATTTTATCGATTTCATTAGGAAATATCTTTTGCACTGAAACAAGCACTTACCTACTCAATGTCTTAAACATCTTAAGTAAATTTCATGCGTATACAATTTTTTCTGTTTGATTGCCCCCCGAAATGTTGAGAGCCAGCAACGTGCCTGTTACATCTTTGCTTATTTCTTTACTTAGATTGATTTTTTGCATGATTTTAAATTCCAATAAAAAATAGATATTTCCTTCATTATAAAATTTTGTATTATATCATTTATGAATTAGACTTTTGTGTATAATTTTGAAATTGACAACAATTAGCATTGAATAACTTGGATTCTTTTTTATTATTGCACCTCCAATCAATTATAAGATTTTGCTGACATCTCCCTTATTTATTGATAAAATTCATGAGAAAAGCACAAAATACTAATGATTCAGAGATTTTACTTTTACCCAACACCAAAAGGATGTATGGTTATGGACTGTTGAAAAGAAATGAAAGGAAATGTCTAGTGGGAGGAATGGTAGCACCTAATGTTCTATAAATATTGTTAGGTGGACATTTTTATTATTTGGGTATTTATTTGGGGACAGCTTATATTTAAGGTCTTAAGAATCATAAACAACGGTACATATGAGTTAAAAAAAATGAGTTTTTTTGGCATTAACAAGGTTTATATCACGCAAATGCAGACATATGGAACCCATTATAAACCATTTGTAAGACCAGTCGTGAGTGATACCATTTTTTAAGATACCAGATCCGACACTGAGGAGGTTATTTAGTTCCCCCCACCCACACTTATTAATTTTGACATCAGTTTTTCATTCTTATATTTTTGATATCTATAAAAATGATATACATATATAGCACATAAATAGCATAACACTAACAGTAATTAAGTCATATTCTAATGAGAATCCCATCACCCTGTATGATAAACCCCGGCTATTAAGCACCTGAGAGTATAACAGTTCATTAGTTATTTTTTCATACATTTGTCATAACCCACTTGACAATTGACCATATGTGTTAATGCTAAAACGTTAAGGCCAAAGAAAAATAGTGTTTGGATAGGGTAACTCGACTGTTTTTTTGTGATATCCAATCCATCCAAATTTAACTGAGGAGGAAACAGGGGGGAAAAATCCTGAAGAATATCATTTTTGAAACAATTACTCTGGCTAGATACAGGGTGGAAATGGTGCAGATAAATTCTTCTTAAGAAAACTTACTTCTGTGTTATTGATTGGCTCTCACGCGATTAGATTGAGAAAGTCTGTTTTCCTGCCATTCACAACTTTTTGAGTATGCATAACCCCAATCTAATGAATATGATTAAGCAAACTGCTATTCGTATGGAAAAACGTTAATCAAAACTACCAAAAAATGGGACGAACAAAGTATAAACAACCTTTTTCGTCTGTTTTTCCCCATTTCTTTTTTGTAATTCCTCTGTTTCCTCATAAACTCTTAAAAAAGTTGTACCATGATGGCTTTGTTGGAGTTTTGATCGATTATGCTGCACAAATTTTATGTTTAATGCAAATCCTCGATTAAGCGCCTCAACGCTTATTCAAAAATTAACTTGTTTAATACATCACTTATGGAGAAAATCTAAATAAAGTTATTTTGAAGTATAAAAAGAACATTTTGATGAGGAAAAAGTCTTCTCTTTTTCCCTATAATAGGAAATATCTTGATTAAGTGACGCATTTCACAACTATGGTGCGGCGCTTAATCAACAGCAGTGCTTACTTAAAAAGAAGTAAAAACTGCTGCGCTTATTCAAAGGCGGCGTTTAATCGAGACCGGCACTTAATCGAGGATTTACTCTAAACATATACCATGTGAAAAATTAACAATGGAAAGTTTGGTATGAAACAGACAATGTTTTTATGTGTTTTTTTTATGTAGCTGTGTTTTCTCAAAACATCATTTTTTAACAAAAGTCAAGAAAGTCAAAGAAAAGGTTTCAATATAAGAAAATCTTGAAATCATTATAATGCAAACAATTTTAAAAATTACTCCAGAAAGATCAGAACCTAGCTTTAGCTATTGTAGTCTAAATTTATTTTATATTCCAGTGGTTCGGACTTAATATTAAGTCATAGTGGAAATAGATTGCTCATTTTATATATTCATATTACTTGTAGGTTCAAAAGAAGATTTTACTAATGTCAGGATGCTTCGGTTGACATCCTTGGCTGATTACTCAAGGATTCCTCAGCTAATATTTAAAAAGAGTCTTAATGTACAAAAATCACCAATTCTTATATATAGAACACTTTATCAAAATCCTTTGAGAAAAGGATGCAAATGTGGAAGAACTTTGCCTGATAAATTCCCAAGGAGTTTAATATTCAACAAGAGAACGTTACTTGTCCGTTTTGCTTCTCAACATGCATCCAAAGCTGCTAATATAAAAAATCAATCACAAGAAATAAAAAGATTGTTAGCACTTGCAAGACCTGAGAAATGGAAAATAGGAGGTAATGTTCTATTTTGTCTTTCTGCTCAAAAATGTATATTAATTTAATTCAACTTTGATCGCTTTGGGCTCACTCTTCTCTATATGCTTACTGGAGAGTTATTTAGTTAAGAGAAGAGGTATTGACTTAAAAATATGTTTTTGAATTTGTTTTGTACAGTCCAGTACGTTGAAAAAAAAGTGTATTATTTGAACCAGATAAACATACCTATATGATTTTAATTCTTTTTAGGAGCTGTTGTCCTTCTTTTAATTTCCTCCTCCATCTCAATATCTGTCCCATATTTTATCGGTAAACTAATTGATATCATGTACACATCTAACGACAATCATGTTGACATTATGTCGACACTGAAGACAACCTGCATCGGGTTATCATTCGTATTTTTAGTTGGTGCTACTGCCAACATGGGAAGGCTTTATCTCATACAGACGTCAGGTGAAAATTTGTATTTTGATGCAATTTGTATTTGTTGCAATGTTTTTTTCATATTGTTTGATGGAAGTGTGTAAGAGCTGGTTTACCTTTTCTGCTGGACTGATCGGGCAGTTTTTGTCATGACATGCACAACGCATGCACGCAGTGCCGTTTAGGAGGTCGAAAAATTGCACAATTGGATATCTATAACAATAGGTGTGCATGTGCTCACTGAAAATTGCACCCTGTGGCGCGTGATTTATTGCTCAGCAGAACAAATGTCACTGATACAGATATGGTCCTTTCATGAGATCCTATCTTTAATAAGGGAATTAATAAAGATGCTTTTATTTTTTTTGCTACGGTAGGGAAAGCTCCACCATTGCCCTTCCTCTAAAGATATCAGATTGTCTAAGGACCACCTTCTTGTCTATCTATTTGTCTTCATATTTAGGCCAGAATATCATCAAACGTTTACGACAAAGAACCTTTTCTTCAATTCTTTCCCAGGAAATGGCTTTCTTTGACAAAACTTCATCTGGTGAACTCATTACTCGACTCTCTTCTGATACAGCTCTGGTTGGAAAAGCTCTCACTGATAACGTTTCAGATGGGATGAGAGCTTGTGTACAGGCAATTGGTGGTGTTTCATTAATGGTTAGTAATATTCCTGTAATATTTATAATCAGCCAGTAGAAATTGTTGGAATCCACATGCCAGAGATCTCAGACACAGGTAAGGGTCTTCCTTGGCACAGAGAGCGCATATTCTATTACATTTAGTTCTCGCCGCATGGTTGTTCTTAGTCTTATTTTCAATCTTTTACCAACCATGGTGGAGTTGTAAATGCATTTTAAGACCTTTTAGATTTCTAAATTTCAAAATTCTCTTCAAACATTGTAAGTGCATAACAAACTGTTTCATAGTTTTATTAAGATTCTAGCATTGAATGGTATTACAACTAAACTTCAAGTCCATTCCAGTCCACAAAAAGAATCAGACGAAAGACCGATGGACGATATCAGGACAAAAATAGGCTGGTGCAGACAACTATCTCGAATTTGTATTATTGAATTATCCTGTGGCGCCGCACCTCAGGCAAAATGACTACATGATTTCCAGCCTGGTGAAGATTATGTTTTGTTTGTTGACTTTTAGCTCAAAGCCTGTTTTTTATACATATAGAAATAATTTGACTTAATAAGAATAACAATATTTAGAACCTCTTTAGTGCTTTGAATTGATGTTAACTTCTCGAATCAAAATTAAGTATGTATTATATTTCTTACTAAATTTGTATGTCAACTTTTTGATTTTTTTTTAAACAGATATACACTTCTCCTAAATTAACTGGTGTCGCATTGATCGTTGTCCCTCCAGTCATGATTTTTGCAATTATATACGGACGCTTTCTTCGAAAGATTACGAAAAAGACTCAAGATGAGCTATCAAGTTCGAGTCAACTCGCTGAGGAGAGGTTTAGTAATATGCGAACTGTTCGTGCATTTGCTCGTGAAGGGAGTGAAATACAAGCGTACAACAAAACTATTAATAATGTTTACGAGCTAGCCAGAAAGGAAGCATTAGCAAGAGCCACGTTTTTTGGTTTTGTAAGTACTGTTGACTGTTGACTCAATCCTTTGTTATTCTAGCCATTTTTATTATAGCTCAGACGTATATCAGTGCAATATGTAGTCTGAATTTCCACTGAAATAAATCTTTGAAAACTTACTGTCAAGTTCCATTTGTCTTTCAAGATTCAGAATTCTCATGGTTTTTGTATGGTACATCTGATGGGTCGAGATTTATGAAATATGAAGGAACAGAGCGAGTTGTTTACATCCTTTTGGACTTAGTGCTCTCTTATTTTAGACTTCATTATCTGGAAACCTCATCGCGTTACTCGTGTTGTACAGTGGTGGTGCAATGATGGCTGATGCACAAATCACAGTTGGCCACCTCACCTCATTTCTCATGTATACAGTTTATGTTGGTATCTCCATTACAGGTTGGTTGTTTTTATGATGTTTGTAGGCTAACCCATGTTTAAAGTCACATATTTTGTCTAGTATCAACTATGAGCTAGCAACTAAGAAACATAACATTCTATGATCGGTGGACTCGATAATATTTTTAGCGAGTTCAAACATATTACTTTACTGAGATTCAAGTAATTGTGTGTTAGATTTGTAGAGAACATTAAACAAACCCATACAAAATGATTGTACGTAGTATTTCTAAGTTTTTACGATGTTTCCCCAAAACTTTGTTTTATGGCATGAAACGTACGAAAATAAAGAAATTAATTTATTACTTTAAAGTAATATAAATAAATACACAGTCAGTACACATTTTCCTTCTTTTCAGGTCTAGGAAACTTTTACACAGAACTTATGAAAGGGCTTGGTGCTAGTACGCGAATTTGGCAGATAACTGATAAACAACCTCTTATTCCTTTACATGGTAAGTCTGGTTTAAGTGATTATATTACCTAGTTTCTTTCTTAAATTTCCATTTAATTTCATGTCTAAATGCCTTCATTTTACTCCACTCTTTCTTACTCTTCGTATTTAAACAATCAAGTCATCACAAACAATGACAGGAAAAGGGATAAAGCACTTTGAGATGGCACATTGATACAATCACATCCAGTGGATAATGTTCACTTTACTTCATATATAACTGAATTGTTTCTATTCTAGGTGGTTTGAATATTAATGATGTAATTAAAGATCAATCTATCAACTTGACAGATGTTGCTTTCACATACCCATCTAGACCTAACTTTCCGATCCTGGAGAACTTTAATCTCGATGTCCCTTCTGGTTCTGTCACAGCTATTGTTGGTAAGTGTATTTCTAGGCTAAAGAGGAATACAAAGGTTTCTTTTTCACGACAATTTTTTAAGGAAATATTTTTAAATCAGATCTTGATTTTGGGTACAGCTAAAGTAAAGCGCGATAGACGATAAACTCATTGAAAAGTGCAAATGTTTAGATTAGGTTCTACTTCAGTATTTTGAACGAGCAGAATGAAAGAATTAAATAAAATTTTAGTCATTTGTATAATTCTAATCCCTGTGAGTTAACGAGTTTTATTTTCATAGGTGAGAGTGGAAGTGGTAAAAGTACCATTACATCGCTACTTCTGCGACATTATGATACAGAGGGGACGATCAAGATTGGTGGTGTCGATATCAAAGATCTTGACCCATCAACTTTGAGGGAATATGTTGGAACAGTGAGTCAGGTGAGTGTGTTGAAGACCGAGGGGTAAATCACTTACCAAAAGATGTGCAATAAGATTTATGTGAGATGTTTGAAGAAAAAATCGAATTTTGAGAAGAGGTGTACAAGATTTATTTACCGTGATTTATCCCTCGTCGCAGACTATTTCTTTAAAAAAAAATCAAGTTGCACTAATGTGATGGCTATTTTCACATGTATGTTTTTGTTACCAACATGGCTTAGAGCTTTGCAATAATTATTTAACCTATATTGCATCTGGAAATTCCCCAGATTTATCTGGGATGGAAGTCTACCCGATTAACCAGGAATTATTGTTTTTGCGAGTGCTATTATAATTAGAAAATAATTTGAAAATAATCATTTAAATTTCTTTAAACCTAAGCAATGTCCGTTTTGCGAATGAATGGCCGAGTGATGTCACAATCTATTGACTTTACCTTACTTTTAGGAGCCGATTCTCTTCTCTTCATCCATTTATGACAACATTGCGTATGGTGTTCCCGAATGTGAGGCTTTTGAGCACAAAGATATCCTGGAAGCTGCGAAACAAGCAAATGCGTACAACTTCATAGCCAACTTTCCTGATGGCTTCGATACTATGGTCGGCGAAAGGGGACAAATGTTGTCAGGTATTTCCTCTGGTTAAACCAGAAAGAATTGTCTGCTTTAAAGCAGTTGTCAGTCTTTTAGAGGTTTAATTTGAAAACTGCTAGTCCGTTTTAACTAGCTGTCTGCTTGTATTTATGATTTGAAGACAACTGTCAGAGATTAATTCAATTTGACCGAGGGAAGGAATAATTCATTCATTTTTTTTTGTTATTTTGCTTCTGATTTTTGTCTTGTAGCACAGGCAAGATATTCCGATATTTGACCCCTTCCCCTATTTGAAAACATTGAGATAAAAAGCGGCCATTTCACCCGATATAACTGACTATTTGTATCTCCCTGTTTAGGTGGACAACGACAAAGAATAGCGATTGGTAGAGCCATTCTAAAAGTAAGTATTGCTTCAAGTTCTGTTATAGATAAACGCTGTTGTCATTTACAATATGTTGAATCGTAATTTTACGGGAAAACCCTTTTCAAGTCTCTCCGAGGTCTGGATTCTAGATGAGGATATGACTAAGGTCGGGGAAATGAACTGCTAACTGAATTAGAGATCGCGTCTTATTATTTTCTCTCTTTCTTTTTTGTAGAATCCAAAAATACTATTATTAGATGAAGCTACAAGGTAAGTAAAATTTCCTCTTTTTTAGTTTCCCTGACATATTTCGCGTTTAAGCCAAGGGTAAATATTTGGGCCAACAGCCAAGAAATACAAAATAAGAAATAAGCAAAATTTGAAAAATAGGGAAGAAATAAGCGATTTCTATTGTTTCGCACCCTAAAAGGGAAGAAATAAGCAAAATAGCAAAATGGCGTTGAAAGAAATAAGAAGTTTTGACCAAAATATTTACCGGTGGTTTAAGCCCACTCGGATATAAACTCTTCGGGCATGTATCCGAGATGAATAGTGCTAACAGTAATTCAGGTTTTCACGTTAAAAATCGTCCAATATTACAAAAATTCACGTGTATGGTATTGCAATGTGTATAGTAGTTTTCCATTTTTCATATCTTTCTTACAGTGCATTGGATGCTGAAAGTGAATATTTAGTCCAAGATGCACTTCAAAGGTTGATGAAAACTCGTACCACGATCATCATTGCTCATCGCTTATCAACTATTAAATGTGCAGACCAGATTGCAGTACTGCATAATGGCAACATATCCGAAATCGGCTCGTACGAAGCTTTGATGACACTTCCCGACGGCAAGTTCAAACAATTAGTCGAGAAACAATCGTTCGACGCTTAAACATAATATTGAAATCCTATTCATGCTCTGCTCTTTTATTGAGAATTTTAAAATTTAGAATATTATTTTTGCATTCATGTAGGATCATATTATGGTTAGTTTTTAAAATTTATGATTTATAGAAATATTTTTGAACACCAAATAGATCTATCAGATGTATTAATTGTATGTATCAATGTTTTTTTATTTTATTTACTTTTTTATTTTTAGTGAATATGCTTTATTTGGTTTAAGAGAAGTGGTTTTTAATCTGTTTCCAATTCAAAATTCACGAAGTCTAGAGAAGTCTGTTTCCTGAAAATGTTATTAGTTATTAAGGTTGAAAGGTAGGAGAAGACAACAAATAAAACAGTTTTTTCCAGGATTGCCTGGGAAGGCTCTACTCGATTTTCTCTCGGTAAGATATCCGGCCATGTATAGAGAAGGCCATGGTGCACTTGATCTTGAAATAAATATAGAAGAACCGAATGGAAGAAGGTTCTAATGCTAGAATAACTTTTTAAGGTCGAGTCTGAAAGTCAAATGCTAGAAAATGTTAGGATTTGGGCGAACATTTATCTACATTATAATGCCCAAATTCATGCTTTTATGCCGTTTTTAAAACAAATTCTAAAAAACAGTTAGAAATGCTAAAAACCTGAGAGGTGAAAAGTCTCTTTAAGCAGACGTTTGGTTGAGATTCCCACATGGCGTACTATACTAACAGGCCTCTTCACTGCACATAAAAATCTAGTTCAGTGCCTTCCAGTAATTCTTTTGACCTTACTTTTTCAGAGCAAGTTTATATTATTAAATAACGTCTTTAGAATTAATTTTCAAACAGTTGACTGACTCTTCCTGGAATTATGAGGTACCATCGGTTTTACTAAAGAGGCCTGTTATTATAGTACGCCATGGATTTC
>JAUKPT010003650.1:0-11832 GCA_032273505.1 Nanomia bijuga | reverse complement strand
ATTTGTCGAGAACAATAAGGGAGAGTTTAGTAGGTATGATTATCGAGGAAGTGTTGGAAGTTGGTCCAAAACACATTGATAAAGGGAACGTGAATGGAGAAAATAGACCTGTGAATACTTAAATAAAAAATAAACCACGTAGTAATATTTCAGAAAGAAACGGCCACTATATAAAGAGAGTGATTTGAGAAGTCAAAGCACTAATTCAGTGTGTTGCAAAAGATAATTGTTTTGGTTGGGATTGAGAAGTCAAACTTTAAAATATATGAAATTGAAAAATAATTTTTTTCATCTGGCAATCCAAAAAATAGAGACTCAAAACTAATGGGTTTTTTTGCATGGCCTAATCAAATATTCATCAAAATAAGTAAAGATCCTTTCAGTTCTTTTCTTACAAATGATAATGTGTTAAAAAGAAAAAGGATCCCTACTAACCAACTCAAATTTTTCCCGTCTTTACATATCTTTCTCTTTCTTAAAATATTACACAAAAATATTTCATGTAGATTCACTGCATATACAATACTATTTAAACCTCAAGTAAATAATTGGTAGAGTAAGGCATGAGGTATACATACTCCAGATAACTTAACCAACAGCCCTGTTATGGCGAAACAATATCTAATCCACCACCAAGTAATCGCACTTGTAGATATTCTGGCATTCTGGCGGAAAATCAATCGTTTGTTTTCAGAAACATAAACATAAACTCCGATGGAAAGAATTCTCTACGGAATCCTCTACAGAAAAGGATTTCAAAATACTGTTTAAATCTTATAGAAAAAACCCTGCCATTTTTATGAATTTTTATGATTTACCCTCAGAGCAGCTCAGAATAGTAGCAGTTATTTATTGTTAAAAAAAGATTTTTCCCTTATTAACGTCTTAACGCAGGTAAATTTTGAGGATGTTTTCATGGCCATTTTTCCTCTATTTTCCTTTGTTTATATATTCTGAGAACAAATGTCTTTGGCAAAATAGGATTCATTTGGGTTCCACACCGGAACGAAATTGCGACAAGACAACAGCGGTTTGTGGTGAAATAAAAAGATAAATAAAAAATCGAAAAAAGGTGCTTCCTAGATAATTTATCTGTGAATAAGATACAAAAGTCTGTTTGACCTCAAATCGTTTTTCATTTCTTTGAAAATTGTCAAAACATATAGATTTGGTCGATTTAAAGGAAATAGAAGAGGCCATAAGACATGTGTTTCGATGCAGTTTGGCAAATTTCCGACTCATTTTGGTTCAAAGACCCTTGGAAGTGATTTGTCAAGTATTTTACTTCAATAAAACTTACAAACAAGCTGCTTTTTACATATTACTCCCATGTATGAATTTTTGCTTAGAGAAATATAGGGGTGTAACAAAAAGGGTCTTATCTCCTAAAATATTGATCTCTGTGGTAAATGAATATAGTCAATGGATGCAGAAAAGATTTGGCTTTCGAACCAATACAGATTTTATCTCTCATAGTTGCTGATTTTCTTCTTCATTTTCTCAATTCTCATTTTCCGATCTTTTTTCTTTGACCTTTTTTTTCATAGCATCTTCCTTTATTTCTCGGAAAATCAGTTGAAAAGCGATCATGGGAACCTGCGATATTGACACTTTTGTCTCAAGTCTCACAGAATCTGATACAGTCTGTCAAATGGAAAGTCATGAACGCAACGCACATGGCAAGAAGAAAAAATCAAATAGTAACATGCTAATTGTTGTTGCATTGTTTTTTTTTCTTCATTGGAAAAAATTGTCAGCAAAATTTTTTTAATCATGATTTTTCAATTCAATGATGGCAAATGCTGAATGCTGTTGTAAATTAAGAGGGCTGGTGCAAATTCAAACCTTGCTAATTGTTCAGCTGCAAATTGTTAATATTTGACGCTTACTTTGGAATTGTCGCCAAATTTTAGTTTATTCCAAAATGTCACCAATTGATGTTTTGTTATGACTCAACATTTTCATCCAATGGGACAACAAATTAACCTATAGTTAACAATTGCTTAAATGTTGTTGTAATCAGACCAAGGGTCTATCTATTGGCCATAAGGATGATTTCTATCCACCCCCAGTTGATGGTTAATTCCGTTCCAAAATTTCTCAGCATCCAAGTGCTGCTAGGAAGTAAACAGATATCTGGGGAAGAAATTCCAAACTTTAAACACCTGTAACCACTTTTTTTCTGATTCTTTATATATAATCTGAAAATTGTTTTGGGGTGTTGAATTACGTCCCCAATTTTTAATTTTTTTGAATATGATCCACCACCACCACCATTTGAAAATAGTCAATTCTGTTTCACCATAAATCTACTTTTTATGATTGTTTGTTTTTCTTTTTCAGAAAAAGAGTCCAAAGTACAAGAAGCCGAAGCAGCACGCAAAGCAGCAATGGAAGCACAACTCGGCGAAGCAGGCTCATCTGGTAGAAGAAAGAAGAAGAATAAATAAATTCTCATTTTTTTATACTGCTAAATATTCACAAGACTTTGCTGTGGTTCGCTGTCACAGAGGTGGTGTGAAAACAACGCATCCAGTATTTTTTGTGATTCAGTACTACGTTAAAAACCGAAACGAAACGACAGATCTAAAGAAAAAGCAGTTGTGTTAATCTATGTATCATATTAGATAAACTTGATATACTATTTTAATTGTTAGAGAATAACCTCAACAGGTTGTTGCTAATGTAATTTTTTGTACATATATTAATATATGGCAGATACTTGATGCACTACATGTTATTTTGATTATGCTATTATCACTTTTGGTGAAATAAGTTAAATTTGTGATGATCATATAGATTAAGATGTGATATTCTTTTCATATAGATGTATAAAATGTCAAAAAAAACTTGATCGATTCATTCACAACTCCACAGTTCTAAGAAAGTTTAGAACTTAAAGAGAGCACAAACTGGTTAGAATCAACTATAATTTTTGTAATGCATCAAGTTAAAAAGTTTTTTTAATATGATATACTAAATGATATACATTGTGAAAGCACCTTTGAACATTGAGTTGAAGTCACCGCCTCGTACATAGTATTCTTCGTGAGGAAATCATACATAAAAAGGGGGACTATCTATGTATTATACTATATATAATTTAGTATGATATTGTAGTGAATTTGGTAAATTAGAATAATTTTAAATTGTAATTTTTTTTTGACCATACTTTTCAGTTGAAAGAATAAATGACTTCCATCTAAAAGTTTTAATTTTTTTTTCTCACATGCTTGGAATGATGTCTGAAAAATCAGAAATAATGTTTTGGTTTGGTCTCAAATTTCCTTTATGAAATTATTTCATTGCAAACTGACTAATGAGTTAATGTCCAGGGGAGTCTAGAAATGAAGAAGAGGTATCAAATTTCATTTTTTGATAGGAAATATTCCTACGTCTTATGTAGAAAAAATAACAAGAAAAATATTTTTTTGTATAACAGTGGAGTCAGTTGCCAAAAGTGGCAAGGTTTAGACTCTTACCAAAAACAGCAAGTTTTGCACAAATTTTGTTGAAACTTGTCATTTCTGGCAAGTTTGGTCTGAAATTGTTAATATTTCTCATGAGGGATGGTAAACAATCAATTTAACTTGCTTAAAATGGCAAGTATTTGTTGTATTGATATGTTCAACGTATTCAGCGTATTCACATTGCCTAGTTTGAAAAAAATGAGTAGAATTGGATCATTGTTCGCTACATATATGCCTCTATTTTCTTTCAATGAATTTTCCAGAATTAACAAAAAATTTTCTCATTATCTGTTTTATAAGCTTTTTGCCGGAACCAATTATTCCTTTGCGACACATCAAGTTATTTTAGTGAATTTTTGAAAGTTTGATAGTGTAAGTTTCAAAAGTAAAATTGCATTGAATTGTTTAAAATGGAAATACATTATTACCATACTATAACCACATTTCTTCTTACCACCTTTTCCTTACTTTCTTTTTATATGCATTTTGAATGTACTTAACAAGTTTTGAAATATTGCTGTTTTCGGCAAGTTTTGATTTATTGCTTCTTTTGGCAAGTGGTTTGGGGACCTTGCCATATTTGGCAAGTTTGAGACCTTGCCGTTTTTAGCAACAGACTCTACTGTATAAGGATAACCTCTTTGAACATAGTTTGTACCTCTTCTAGAAGGGGTTCCAACATTTTCAAAATAAAAGTTAGGGAGGGGAGTTTGACTGAAGGGGACGGTTAGATGATTTTTGCTCATGAGTATATCAAAAACTGAAAGAGTTCAATTTTAGCCTGTGGCACCAGAAGACTATTTCATTATCTTCTTATAAGTAACTCATTTTTTAACAAATTTATTTGATATTTATTTGATTGAATAAAATTTTTGAGTATTTTTCCAAAAAGTTGTAATAAGAACAATCTACTCTAAGGTAGAAAAGAATGTAGTATTTTCTCACAGGCCATGACTGACAGTATCACTATAGTTTAATTGTAAGGTTGTGTTGGTCACTTAACAGTGGTTCTCCCAGTTGATGGATTGGAGGAAGAGTCTTGTGAAACATGTTGTGAGCCTATGTTGCTTTGCACTGTAGTTAGTAATGTATACAAATTTGAGAAACATCTATGTTACATTATTCAAGCCTAAATCCCACTTTCATCTGGTTTCATTGCAATAATTTAGAAGCGGTTGTCAAGCTTTATATCAACTCAACAAAAATCTTATTTCAACTTCGATGAATAGTTCCCAGGGTGTTAAGCTTTGTGACACCACAGTAGACACGGCATTCCCAAATTCAATTTAACAACTTTTCCCCAATCAGTTTATGATAAAGTGAGAAAAAACAGTATTTCTACTAATTTTTGTATCAGATGTCTTGAGAGGCCGTTTTTAGGCGTTTAGGCCCATTCCAAATCCAAAATTTTGCCCCTGGTCGACAGCGCGAAAAATATTTCATTTCTAGGTTATCATACTAGATATGGAAGTATCTAGACTTAGATCTAATCTAAAAAAGAGAAAATTACTGATGTTATTGAATCACACTGTTACACTGTCTCATGTCCATATTTACATGAGTGTTTAGACTCCACTCAGAACAACATTCAAACAAGATTTATATGTTTACTCTAGATAAAAATATGAAACTACTATAGTTTTTAATTTCTTTTGTTTACATTAATCAAAATAGATGATTCCATGATGATAGAAGATTTCCCATTATAAATAACGATATACTAAACTAGATTCATTAAGCAATGAAAAAGAATATTATTTACAATCATTCTTATTTTCTGGACTCGATTTGGCAATTTTCTTGAAATTTAAAACATTTTAACTGAAAAATATGTTAAATATTCTTAAGCTCTGTCCCCATGGCATTCTATACTACAGGCCTCGTCAAGGGTACAACGATTTCGAGTTTACCACGTTCCCGTTGAATCTGTATTTGTTTTTTTAAAGAAGAATTCATATACCCAAATGTAGTATTTTCACCAGTGTTTGGTCTTCAAGAAAATCTAAGGCACTTTCGGTTTCATTAAAAATTGTTAAAAACAAGAGAAATAATTAAGGTTAAAAGTCGCCATTGTGCATGTATCAAGGTACTGTCCATGTTAGTGATCTCACCAAATCTTATCAAAATCAGACTTTTTCAATCAGCAAGAAAAGGGCAAAACATCCCAAGAAGTGTTGTTAAAACAGAAATAGCTGGAACCAGTTTATCGCCCTTTTCACATTGCAAAATATTTGTGCAACGTAATTTCCTTTTATATTTAAATTTTTTTGTTTCAAAAATGAATGATGACTGACTTTACACTCGCTTGAATTGCTTATGCTTGTAAACGAATAATGTTTTGTTTATAAAAAAAACTGCTCATCAGAATAATTAGATGGCTATATTACACTTCTTTTTTTTCATAATAAACTCAATAATCATCCAGCCCTCAAAGTTTCTTAATTTTCAATCAGAAAAAAACTAACTAAGACACAAAATCAGGACGAAAGAATTTGTAATGGGGTGCGAAAAGGTGTAGAACAGATGAACATTAATAAGTATTAAGTATATAACTATATAATATAAACAATGTACACATTTCTACAAAAAATCAACACAGAATGACAATTTTGCTAAGCAATATTGAAGTTTGGAAGTTTCTTAGGTTAGAAAATTTCAGCCCTGGAGTTTCTTAATTTTTTGACGGCTGAGCCCTAGTTTCTTATAAACCTGTTTCTTATAAAAAAAATAAGTGTATATTGTTATTCAAAGATATATAATACTGTCTGACATTTCTTATAATTGTTGATGAAAGTAAGTAAAAATGCGCATGTATGCATAAATGCATGCATAATAGTCAACTTCTTAAATATTATTTTATATTCGTACATACATAGGTGAATTTACATGTTTTCAGAGTTGATTATACTTGTTATACCTTATTGTTACAGCAATACATTGGTTCCAGCTACTACTATTTTAACGACAGTCTTTGGTACGTTTTGCCCTTTTTCTGCTGATTGTAAAGTCCGATTTTAATAAGATTTGGCGAGAGCATTGACATGGCTAGTACCGTAATACATGCATAATAACGATGTGAATGTTACTAGGACCTGCAACTTTTTGCTTTAACCTTGATTAACTTTTCTAGTACTGTAAGCCAGCCATGTGTCCTACATGTTTTAGTAGAAGGTGAAAAAGGTAGGACAGCTTTTGTCATAGTGTTGTTCGAATTTGTAATAGAGAAGGAAACACTAGAATCTAATGTTAGTTAATTCAATTAGAAATCACTGATTAGGTTACACACACTTAAGACAGAGAAGGGCTAGCAAATTAATTTCTATTAATTATTAAATTCTGTTAGAGTTGCCTTGCCATAGTTATCATGTGTACTACATGTTAATTAGGTAATACAAGTGAAAGGCAGTTTTTGTCATAGTGCTGCCCAAGCTTGTTTAGGCAAATCCAGTAAAAGAGTCAATCCGTTATCAGTTAGGTGTCTAATCATATAAACATATGCTAATCTGATGAAAGTGCACTTGTCTGTGAGACCAATTGAACTAGAAGGCGGATTGTGTTGCCCTTTTTGAATTGGGGTGGCGTGTGGAGCGTGTGCGTGTGTGTGTGTGTGGTGGTGGTGGGATATATGAATGTATGTTTGGAATTAATTGCTGTGAGGATTTATTCATTTTAGATACCATATTGTAAAATTTCTTTTCTTTTCTTTAGACAATAAATGTGTAAAATGTATAGAAAAATAGCGGTAGCAAGTGCTTAATAAAAATAAAGGTAGGAAGTTTTGATAAAAAACATGGCAGTAGGAATTTGAATATTATTACTTAACCATTTTTTATTTCTGATTTCAAAGCTACATAGCTAAAGTACACTTCAACACAATAACTTAATTTTTGGTCAGGTACGATCTAAAGTACTTTGGTCAGGTGAAAGAGAAAAACGAAATAATGGTTTGAAAGTTATATCAGTGAATGCGCTATAATCTCAGGATCTCAAAACATATTTCATTTCTTCTTCAACCCGAATATCTTTTGATAAAAAGTTCTAATAAAAAAATTCTTATGAACTAAAAAAATATGAATACATTAGTTAATTATCAATATCTCTTATAGGAATCATCTCAAAAGTTTGTATAAATTAAATTTCTAATTGGTTAGAAATTACGTCATCATGGTTCTCCTATTGCAAGGCAAACTCTAGTAACTCATTTTTTAACGTTTTCAGAAAATGAGCAAAAAGCTTCAAAAAGGCAAAAATCTAAGCTATTTATACTTATTTATCTTTCAATCTTTTCGTCAATGTTTTCGTTAGTATGTACCAATCTATAATATTCACAAAAATCATGAAAAATGTAACATTTTACGCAGTTAATTTTCTTTTTAAAAGATTACTTAGTTACTAGGTTTTCCAGTTAAATAGTGGAAAGTTACTAGGTTTTCCAGTTAAATAGTAGAAGTTACTTGGTTTTTTCAGTCCCTTATTTTAAGTTACTAGGTTTTGCCATTCAACTAAGTAGAAAATTTGAGTTATAGGTTTTGCCATTCATGGTGGTGCACGGCATCGTGCCATGATAAATCAACCCTGCATCGAAATGTAAGAGTATCATTTAACAAAAAATTGCGTAGTTGTAACACATGCAAAACATCTCGAAAGCCGATAAATTGTGGAGCAACCCCATCAGGTATTTCGAAGAGAGCCGGATTATTGAGTATGTCTTTTCTACTTACTTCCTTCGAAATAACAGAGCCATCGTGAGCAAGCAATTCTAAAAAAAAACCTTTGGGATAATCTTTTTGATAAGAAATGTTGTCGCTTCGGTGAAGTTTTGCATATAATCCCAAAAAATCCTTAGAAAAATGAATCCGGAATTGAAATGTATAACCATCGACAGATTGCGGGAAAATCGAGCTTCCGATATCAACACCCTCATTCCAGTGCTTATTAAAACCTGGTATTTTCCATTGTAAGTGTCCTTCACAAGCAGCAAGATCTCCATGAATGTCTATTTGGCTATGTACCCAATTGAACTTCGAAGTTAATGAATCCAGTACAAGTATACTCCGGCGTCTCTCCTCGATTATATTTCTGTTTCTTAGACTTGCCAAATTGCTGGCATCGCATTCATTTCTTTTGGATTTGACTTCGGCTTCCATCTTTTATAAACTGTTCTAAATAATTGGGATTGAATTCCTTTAACGCTGCAATATCATCATTGATTTTTATTATTTTCTCTTCGTTTACTTTTCTGTTCAATTGATTCTTTAAATTTTTTACTTCGGCTTCCATCTTTTTAAACTGTTCTAAATAATTGGGATTGTCTTTCTTTAACGCTGCAATATCATCATTGACTTTTATCAATTTCTCTTCGTTTACTTTGTGTATTTGATCTATAGCGTTGTTCTCCTGTTCAAGCTTAGAAATACAGTCCACATTTTTTCCTATTTGCAGTTTGATTTCATCATTTTCCTTCTTCAAATCTTGTAATTCTTTCTCCTGTTTGGAACCTCTTGCGTTCAACCGCTGAATATTGTCTGTGAGACATGTTATTTCTTTCTCCTTAATCGAAAACAATTCTTCTAATGTCAAGATTTGTGATGTTAAATGATCAACTGTTTTCATCAGGAAGCCCTAGGATAAAATTTTGAGATACTAGATAACACATTTCTTGAAAATTAAGTAGCATTAAATCTTTTTGTTTTGTGGTCGAGTTAAAAAAAAAATCCACAAAATTGAAATGTCACGATAAACGAAAATATATATTTTTTAACTTCAACTGCAAATTTTCGCGAAAAAAACTAGAAAAATCTAGTGCCGCTTTGGCAAAAACAAAATAAATGAAAATGATGATGTCCGCAATTTTGCCCAACCGTGTAATTAAAATGTAAATGACAGCAAAATGTTCATGCAATAGTAGACCATATTATTCTGAATAAATAGCCTGCAAGCTCCGGAAAACCAATAAATAAGCGGTAATTTCAACTTCACTTAAACTTCACTAAAACTTAACCCACCTTCGACTAGGGGTCAAAATGAACCCCATCAGAGAAAAAGCCTTTTAAACACGGAAAAAGGGAATATAGTGACCCTCCAACCCTCTTCCTTTTTGGACTTTTTAATCTTACCATTTTCTGAAATGACGTATCTTCTCCGTCTCGTTTCGTTTTTCTCACTATGTTCGAGATAAATAGACCTTTTCGCAATTAGCGAAAACATAGAGACGCCATATTGGATTCATACACACTAGATAAATTGCGAAAAGGTCTATAGTAGCTGGCAAAATTTCGTGATCGCAAGTGAAGCAATAAATCAAATTTACAGCTACTTTACAATTCCTATTACCTCAAACATTATTCCTATTATCTCAAACATTGAGAGGCAAAAGGTTTGATATATGGGTCACCATTGAACCAAAACTGTTGAAAAATGGAGCAAGATTAAGGCACCAAATTCATTGTTAAGAAAAAGGTTTGACCTCAATTTTGGTATATTACTTTTTAATTTTGGTCCAGCGGTCAAAAGTTATGATTAAAAGTCTGATCTTTGACTTTTTGAAAAAGCTCAAAAATTGGCAAAAAACAGTGAAACTCAAAAATGTAAACGAGTCTGAGACGAAGATAATCGTAATTTTGGGAAAGGTGTATTGGGAAATACAAAAAAGATGCATGTTAAGCCCCATTACATGAGAAATATCATAAAGACATTTACTTAGATGGCAAATAATATAGGCAACCCAACTAAATCAGATACACTTACATTATCTGGTTGAACAGCAAGTTGATTCTAAAAGAATACGTGAATATGAGAAACAAAATAAGTTTATAGTCGGTGCAGAATGATAAAACATGTCATGGTATGCATAGTGAAGTGTGTAGGGTTATTCAAGATGTCAACACACTTCCATTCTTTATAAATCTTATTGAGATATTTGCATAAATGGTAAAGAAGTGTCACTTTAATGATGCATTAAATGAGTTTTACTCATATTCAAATTATCAACTTCTTTTGAATTATTTTTAGCAAAAAAAGTAGGAAATTAACAAAATTGGTGTAAAGTTGTCATTTTTTCCTGATTTTAGTTGAAAGGTGACACAAATTTCAACAAGAAAAAAAGAGAGAAATATGATTTTTAGAAAATAGGTTTGAGGTGTGGGGAAGAAATCAAAATTTTGTCCAGAATGTTTACCATTAAAATCATTTCCACAAAATTACTTAAGTAGATAAAATTTGCGTGGATAAACTTTACCCCAAATCAATAAATATCTGCAAAATTTAAGAAATCTCTTTTAGCTAAACAACGAAGAAACGAAAGGTCTAAGTGCAAATTAAATTCACACCAAATGTTATCCACTCAAAGTATGAAAAGATTTCTGTGAACTAACCTGATTCAAAAAACAAGAATCCTCATGACACTAAAAGGAAGAGAGAAGAAATCATTTCTAATTTGCAACAATAATTCATCACCTAAACGTAATAAATTCAAAAAATGAGCAAAGGGGCTAACTACACAGCCAAAATTGTCCTTTCCTATACACCTTTGCAAGCAAACTTACGCATCAAACTAACTGTAGTACTGACGTAGGATTCCGAAGCACCCTCTTCTCCCTTTTTGTGTACGTACTATGTGAATGGCACCGAAGAAAGCACAATACACCAGCGTGGTACGACAAGATATAACGTAGTGTACAGAGAGGTTTTTGCGAGCATTAAATTTCGCAAATTGTAGTTCCATTGGCGAAATCTTCAATAAGAATTTCTAGATATTGTAATTCTTTGCAGCACATTGGAGCTAATTCAAAAAGAACCTACAGCAAAAATTATATTCAAAATATAACCAAGGATGAAATCAAAATCGTGTAACTCGAGAGTCGAAATTTGTTTATGATTATGAATACGTCATGATGATTTTGAGACAACGCAATTAAAACAAGCAATTTGGAAGAAGGATTCGCTGAGATTTAGTGAATAAGTAAATTAGTAGGTAAGAAATTGTAAATAAGTAATTGAGCAGTTGAGTAAACCTGGAAGCAGAGGAAAACTAATGAGCACAATACTCCAAGGTCCAGATTTTAGGACAGGTTGTACCAATTTCGGGTCCATTTGTTTTAACCCTATTTGGACAGGGGGGGGGGGCGGATTCCGCCCCTCTGTCATTTTTTTTAGCTTGGGAATTTTCTTAAAATTTATCTAGCTTTCAGGTAAAAAATAAAATTTGAAAAATTTCCAACCAATTCGCGGTAATTACCAATAAGTCACACCTTGGTCAAGGAAAATTTAAGCTTTTCTTATTCCCATTGTGGCAAAAAGTGCCACAATTTGCTTTGAGTGCCAAAATATGTTCAATAGGTACCAAAGTTAGTTTCATTAGGCT
>JAUKPT010003649.1:0-11833 GCA_032273505.1 Nanomia bijuga | reverse complement strand
TTTTGTTGAAAATGTTGCCAATAAAAATTTAGGAAAAGTCACTAAGTTTGATTACCATACTTAAGTCGGTTTAGCTTCTCTGTAGTCATTTATAGTGCCTCGGGTCACTTTGACCCCCCCAGTCGTAGTAGGGTTAAAGTTTGAATATGTTTGTACATGGTACAACATATCATAACATGATTGTAGGCTTATTCTCACATCCTGTTCCTTTTCTTTTAGTGAACGGAGGTTTCTCTGTGTGGGGCTCTTGGTCAACCTGCACGGCCACTTGTGGACCGGCCACTCAAATCCGTACCCGTTCGTGCAACAGCCCAACCCCTCAACATGGTGGGCTCAATTGTGCAGGACTCTCACAAGAATTACAACAGTGCAACAATCCAGTGTGCCCGAGTAAGTGCGTGCTTTTCACTGGCGGATCTGGTCTTTTTTCTGAGTATCTTCAAAAATGATTTCACTCACGACTTGTGGCTCCCGAATTGTTGGATATCGTCCCAATTTGTTGGATATGCATTCTACATGCTCAGAAACTCATTTTTCGTGTCCTATTCATCTTTTATTATAATTTTTCTACACAAAAAAAAAATGTTTGCTCTAAAATAATTAACTTCACGAATACACTGAATAAATTTCATATCCGCCGCTGGGGTCTCTGGTCTCTATTTCGAATCGAAAGTGCTTTTTATTATGAAATAATGTTTTGAGGAAACTCATTTTTTTTCGAAATTTCAGAGCATTGCAATTGGAGTAATCGAAACGTGTAAAGGAACTGCGAAACTCTCTTTTATGAAATACCTTAAGAGAAGAAGTTTTCGCGGAATTTAATTTCGCGATTGAGAGGAGGGTCGAAATTCGCGATATTCGCGGAATTCAATTTCGCGGAATGACTAATTTCTTGCCTCAAAATAGCTCAAGAAAGAGAGAAAAACGCAACTTTCGCGGAAATGACCAATTTTAACGTGTTTCGCAGGAATTAATTTCGCGAAAAGGAGTCAAATTCGCGAAAATTTCTCCCGCGAAAATTTCTCCCGCGATAATTTCTTCTAGCAAAAATTTATTTTCTTAAGGTAAGAGATCAAAACCATATGACGTCTAACTTTAAGGGGGTCAGGGAGTCACTGAAAAAGATGATGTTCCCGTTATCCCAGCATATTCAACACCACCGTTTACTGGATATGGAGGGCAGGGGGTCCAAAAATTGGCCAAAATCACTGGACGTCATATGTTTATGGTCCCTAATCAATATGTGCCCATTCGAGATTACTGCGCAACGATAGTGTTCCAGTAAGGGAATAAGAGTCTCAATTTTGCAATTGGTGTGTGCACTAATATGAACGTGTGTAGGGTTAAAGTACCACACTTTAAGTTTGCATAAAAGGCAAGATTGAAAATGGACGACATGTTGATAGTCCAAGTGAAATTTTATTTTTAACAGCTTTTATTTTATTTTTAACAGCTTTTTCAAAAAAGTCATCAAATTTTGTACATGGAAACATCATTTTGTAAGCAATTATGTGTGGTACTTTACCCCCACCCCACACCTACATTATTATATAAACTTAATCAAATAAATTAGTGCATAAACCATTAAGAAAGAGGGATATAACATTCCTACGAACTATGATTTGAATCGACATTTGTTTTTTCATATTTTAGCGCATGGCAAATGGGCCGGTTGGAGTGACTGGACTCAATGTACGGCGACCTGCGGCGGAGGTAATCAACACCGAACACGCACATGCACCAATCCCGCCCCATTGAACGGTGGAACTTCGTGCCCAGGTCTCGGAACAGAACATCGCAACTGTGGAACTGCCGTATGTCCAGGTAAGATTTCATTTAGATTATTAAGTCAGTTTATTTGGCGGAAAAAACGATCCTGTAGGAAACATTCCTTATTGTAACTGATTTTGGCGGGAAGAAAATTTGGCGGATTTGGCAGATTTTGGTAAAAATCCACCAAATTAAGTTTACGCAAAATTGATTTTTTTCTGTCATCCGCCAAATTAAATTCCCGTCAAAATTAGCTTCGTTAAGGCAGAAAAAATCCTTACCCAATCAAAATGATATTCAATATCCGTTAATTGCTTTCAACTGCACTCTCTGTTCTACATCTAGAACTCTACCTCATGTATTATATGTTTTCGTACATTAAGTTTGGGGGGTATTCGAAATTGTTTATGAAATATTGATTTTGGTTAATATGTTTTCAATTATATATATAGTGGACTCTCTATAACTCGACTCTCTATAACTTTTAATCTCTCCCTAACAACTCGAACAATTTTTCTGGCACGCTGAACTAATAAAATCTCATAGAAAACTCTCTACTACTCAAATCTCTCTATAACTCGAACGCTTTTTAATTTCCCCTCGATATTCGAGTTATAGAGAGTCCTCTGTAAAGGCTGAAAAACATCAATTGAGGTCTGATTTACTGTGCTTCCGTCCGGTCAACCCATACCATGTGATTCCGTCCGGTCAACACATACCATGTGCTTCCGTCCGGTCAACCCATGCCATGTGAGGGAAATTGAGTAGTCAGTTAATACCTAAAGAACCACTAAATGGAGTTACAGTTATGCTCTGCACGACTGTCCTATTTGAAAGTGACCACTTACCTTATCATTAACTTAATTACCTCATATATGAAAGCGGAAGTCTCTGAAAAAAGCCAGAAATCGTATGAAAAGTTTAAAATTGATCGGCACCACAAATCTGGGTTCACTTAACATTTTGGTGGGCGAAGGATATTACTATTCTTGATGAGAAAAGTTTCTTTCTTCTAATCAGAATTCGAGAATCTTACCCGGACAGCCGATAAAAATCAACTTCTTCATGAAAGCTGTACATATCTGCCGTACACTATAGTTGGAAAGCACTTACGAAGTAGTAATGCCTTCAAGGATATTAGTGTGGAAGACGTGGAGGTACTTGCTGCATCGACTCGAGGGGACCAGTATTTACTGACTCTTGAGGCTCTGTGGCAGAGAGAGAAGCGGCCTAGTATTAACACTAAGGAGGAGTACCAAAGTCGTGAATTGACGATTGTATGGTAATAGGTCTCCAGTGACATACATGGATTAACTTTTCTCGTTTTTTAACTTTTTCTAATGAATAACATTATTTTTATTATCTATCATTTAGATATGAATATCGTTGAATAATGTTTGAAAATGTAGTTGCACTGCGAAATATATCACATATATCACATCATGTTATCAAGAGTTTTAATATACTACACTATAGTTCGGCAGATTTGTACTTAATTTTTTGTGCGGCTTAGAATGTTGTAAGATTATCAAGCACTGCTACTAATATTGACCGTACGCGTTAATGACGAATTCTAGCGAGATTGGTGATTTCGGTTCAGCGAATCAGGATCTTGAATCAACCCTAGGTCTTACATGAACCTTGGTTTATGACTGGGGTCATGACTCCCATTGTCGGTACTATATTACCACCATTTTTCTCTAAAGAGAGGAAAGGCGTACCTCTTAACTAAGTCTTGACCAGCTGATTCGAAACCTTCATATGGCTTTTGACAGAGGTTTCTGAGACGCTATAACGAACCTTTTTAAGGGTCCCCCCGCTGGATGAGAGTAAAAAGCGTTATTCTATCATTTTTTTCTATTTATTCATTTATTTATTTGTTTAACCAACCGTTGTTTGTTTGTTTACCTATGAAAACTGACGTCAAATAATACTAACGTCATTTCTTTTGTTTTGGTATAAAGCCATTCTGTTCATTCTGTTAGTTATTCGTTCGCTAAACTTCAAGCAGTACACAGCAAAACAGAGGAAAAGAGAAGAAGAAGAAGAAGAAGAAGAATTGGCAAGATTAATGAACGATCGTGAGCCATTAATTAGTAAAAATCATATTTATTGTACGGAATCAAACTAATTATCAAGGAATCATTTAGTATTAGTTTAAGTAAATATTAATAGTCAAGGAATCTAATCATATTTTGATTAGTTATTATTTAAGAACAAGTAAATACAGAAAATTCAAGATGGTAACCTGGGCATCACATGACATTGGTGTGTATAAGAAGAGACGTAAAGTCAAACGGCTTCTCAGCAGAGAAGAAATTATCGATTTATTCGAACCGAATCGTGTCCCGGGGGCTGTTATCTACCCTGAAGATGAACCAAAGATTATTGTCCCAAGTTTTTCAACATTGAGCCGTTCAAGCTCAAGCACATTTGTTGAAACTAGTCACGAACCAACGAAGAAAGAAATCGACGTAAAAACTCTCGACGTGAAAATTCCCACTAAGCCTTCGAGAACCTTTGGGAAGTTCAATTTCAAGAATATCATTCCAAAAAGAAACAGAAAGGAAAAGAAGGTCGAAGATGAGCTCGACGCTATTGACATGCGCGAGTCGAAACCTCAAAAGACCAGAAAAGCATCAATTTTATCGAGCCTTCCGTTGAAAGAACCGGAGATGCGTGATCGCTCGCGAGACGTATTTGACGAGTTCGATACACCCGACAACCGAGCATTACGGGCGACGTTCTTCTTGAAAGAAGAGCACGAGACGGTCAGTGACTTCCTGTCCGATCTCGTCGAGAACGATCAGCCGAGCCCCGCCCAACTGTTCATAATAAACAAAACGCGCAGAGAAGGACAGGTCGTAAAACAACGCCACAACGATCTCCGGTGCAGCTACCTCCCGAACTCTGTCGACGAACACCGGTTAGAAGCCGAACGCGAGCATATGTTGCGGTACGCGTGGAAAGGGCGCGCGTTGAAGATGAAGTCTATGCTGAGGAATCCCGCGCACTGGAAAGACGTCAATCGCGTCGATAGCTGCCAAAGAACAGCTGCTCATTTCGCTGCGTCGTGGGGGGACGCCGACATTCTTGAAATGCTCATCGATATCCCCGGAATCGACCTTAATATGCGGGATGACGAAGGGAAAACCCCTTTATATAAGGCGACGGAAGCGAAATCTTTCCGATGCGTCGAGCTTCTACTGCGAAGCTATGCAAACCCCTTTGTCGTTTCCCAGGAGAACCGTACGCCATTTGATTGGGCGATACAGAAGATTGGCGATACCAACCTGGACATTATCAAGGTCTTCATTCAATATGGCATGTTAAAAGAAGAGAACAAATGCAAGAACATCTGCACGGCACTTCACCGTGTCACATATGCGATTGTCCCGGTAGTGCATACAGCGAGTTTGTTAATTAGTGCGGGGGTGAACCCTAATGGGGCCGATGGTAAGCACACCACACCGTTGATGCTAGCTGCGAACGGTAATATCACAGATTTAGTCGAAGTACTACTCAATTCAGGAGCAGATCCAAACCTCACCGACATCTATCACAATGACGTCATCAACTATAGCGAAAAGGGCTCAGCATCACGCCACTTATGTAACACTGCTATCGAATCATATTCCGACCTCAGCTCAGAAAACGGCGATGACGCCGACAGTTTGTCGGGAAACAGGAGTTCGATCCATGCAATGCATAAATCGAACTAAAATTTATTAATCAATTTATTTATTTATTTATTTATTTATTTATCTATACAGACCGTTGAATATTCTTTATTTATTGATTTTTATTTATATATTTATTAGGATTCATTTATAGACCGCCATTTATATTTGTTGATTTTTATTTATATATTTATTAGGATGTATTTATAGACAGTCAATTATATTCGTGATTTTTACATAAATTTATTAGGATTTATTTTATATAGACCGCCATTTATATTCGTGAATTTTATATAAATTTATTAGGATTTACTTATAGACAGACCGCTGTTTTTATTCGTGTTTTTTTATATATTTATTGTATAGCTAAATATATTTTAGGTTTACCGTTACATATTGATCTTTATATAATTTTATTTTTTAGTATTGTGAAGCATATTATTTGCTTTTTTTATGAAAAAAAAAATTAAAAAAATATTCATAAAATCAAATAAAAAACAATCACAACTAAATTAATTAATTTCTTATCTTGTATCACACTCTTCAAGGTGAGGAGATTTGAGGAGATGGTTGAACTGCACGTGGCCTGAGAGGATTTTGCTCGGGGTGGTATCTAGGACGATAGGCTGACAGGGATGTGCCGCGGAAGTATATTTTCGAGCACCCTTTTTAACGACGCTTTTTTGTTGTTGCCGAAATGAGACCTTTATATACAGAAAGATTTACAAAATTAATCTTTTTTATGTACATCTGACGTTTATGGACATATTTCTACAGGAAAATTAAAGATTTTAACCCCATTTCTACGGAAAGAGAGTTTACTGTCACATCCTTTCAGTGCTCATATGGAAGTTACCCCCCCCCCCTGAGGGGGGTAGCGCTTTGTTTGTTATCGAAGTTCGATTGCAAATTTGTGAGTTTAATTTTGGGTGGGTTTACAGTTTACCGGGCAATTTAGAGTTTTGGTGTTATTCAAAAGAAACAAAACATACAGTTCACAGTTGTTTTGTAATCTAATCTTTGCAATGATGAGTGAAAAAGCGTGCGCAATCAGTTCGCATTCTACGATTCTAGCAAATAAACATAGCAAAAAGCTTTAAAAACATTTTTCTACGTGGCACTGAGGGCTAGCTTTTGAAGTCAGAAGGACTGAGTAATTTTAAGATACGGATTTAAAAATCTATGCCGAGACATGTTGCATTAAAAACGTGATAGCACTAAAAAATCTAATGTAATGGTAATACGCTCACAGGCCCTGATCGATCTCGGGGTGGTAATTAGGTCGATAGGCTGACAAGATTATACAACGAAGGTATTTTCTTTAGAACCATTTTTTACGGGGATTATTCGCCGAAATGAGACCCTTCTCTACGGATAATTTAACCAAAATCTGACGTTTATGGACCCTTTACGACAGGAAAATTGACATTTTTAGACCCATTTCGAAGAAAATCGAGAATCAGAAACGACCCTTTTCCGCGGAACATCTTGGCAGTGCTCATATGGAAGTTACCCCCCCCCCCCTGAGGAATTTTTGTTAGGCGCGAAATAAACGAGGGCAAAATTAATAGGGCAAAGGGGTGGGTTTAAGGGGTAGCTGGACAACACAGTTCTTTTGAGGACCTCAAATTCACCAAGGCAGATTTATTGATTAAGACTCCATTACAAGTCCTTTTAAGAAAATGATTTATGGAAGTGGCACAGGTAGGGCAATGAGAAAGTGCTCTCATCACTCTAATAAGCGCAAATTAATGGGTGCATTCACCTTATATAAACGTGTATAATTAACTGAAAGCAATCAAATCCTGAATATGTTCGCTGGAACATAATAACGACAAACTTGCATAAGGAGTTGCACAAAATAGATCTGCTTTGATAGTAATCACTAACGAAAAGCATGCTTCTATTCCCGCGTATTTTACCTTGGGAAGAAAGTGCGGTAAAACAAGCGCCCGCGTGTTTTTCATATTCCTATTTCTCCCGATCTGGTCTGTAAAATTTAACCTTAAAACACCCGTCTGCGTTAGAAACACGCGTAAAAAACACGTTAAAAACACGCGGTTTTTACAAAATTTTGAACATTTTCATGTTTCATGTATTTGGTTTGATTGTGTAATGAGTCCTATTCAGCGGAGAATATTGATCTTACTTTGACACATATATTTCCGGATTTCCTGCCAGGAAGGGTTTCTACCAATCAGGTTCCTAAGTTTTGTCTTTTTCTTTTTCGATGAATAAATCAGGCGTGGCTTACTGAATAATACACGGCCTAGTTCTTTGCTATGCACTTTTCAGTTGAGGTATTTACCATAAAGCTTTTAACGTGAAGAATCGTGCACACGTATTTATGTTCAAAAGAAAATATTTCGAAAAAACGTCGGAGAAAATGATGGGGGAAATGAACAATTCTTTATTTTCATTAAATCCTATCAAATCTCTTGTTCCAATACACTAGAAGATAACATCAGATATGATCTTCATTAATCCACGTGCTGAGTTTTGTAGTAAAAGATAGATTTCTCAAGGACTTATTCAAGAAAGAAGTTGAAGTTTAAATCATCTTGTAAGACTAAGTTTTTACTAAAGACAATAGAGCTTAAAATAACTTAATATCTATAGAAATCCGATCATTAATAAAGTAGTCGTTAAACTAGAAGGCAATCATCAAAATCTTTTGAATAACTTTGCTTTCCTTAAACTTACTTTTTCATACATCGTATTTAGTTAACAATTTAATCAGATTAGTACCTATACAGTGTATATGCAATTTACTTATCAATATGCATATATTCTAAAAGAAATTTGTGTATATAAAAATAGATATCAATTAAAGCACTATTGAGGCTCGATTTCGTCCATACTCTTCTTGTGCTAATATCTTTAAGTAATTACTATAGCCATGTAGATAATACGAATATGATATAGCCATTTAAGATCATGCATGAACTTACTTTTAATCTGTATTTTATTGCTCTTAATGTTTTTTCGCAGTATAGTTTTACCCTTAAATTTGAATCACACTAATTCGATTAGTGTGATGCAAAATTAGGTCGTTTTTTACATTTCCCTCTTCATCTCAGTCATTTATTGGTCTATTGTTTTCTAATTTTGCAGTGTGAGATACGATTGATATCATTCCCCTTTCGTAAAGTGAATTGAATTGTATAATTGAGGAACAATCTGTTGAGGAGAAACTGTTTTTTTAGGGGTATCTTAAAACCCCCTTTGCGATAATACATTTTTTCTGAACCTACAAGACAAAAGTTCTTTTGGGTAAGTTGACTTTGGTTTGAAATATCTAAACAGACTGTGACCTCGAAGTACTTCAACTGAAAAGTGCATAGCAAAGAATCAGGCCGTGTAACATTAAGTAAACCATGGGTCAAGTTTCTACTTTTAATCTATGTCTCCATCGCGTAATCGTAGTGCGTTTGTTATCGCCGAGACAAGAATTGTATAATGTTTCTGAGTAATGTATCCGATCATCGTTCTATATCGAACACACATAGTTTGAGTTGATGCTTCAACTCTCTTTATTCTCTTACTATTGTTGGTTTCTGCGTTCTTTCGTTTATGTTCTCGTAATATGATCTTAAACTAGGTTATTCCAGTGATAAACATAAGTCCCATATTTCTTTTACTAACGCTTCTCCTTTTTTCATTTTTTTCGATGTATATAAGGTCTGTTGTTGTTCCACTTTAAATTCCCAAGCAAATTTTTAAGGCATTTTTCTCAGAATTCAAAAAAGTTGAGTAGAACTCAAGATATTATTAAATTACTAACAACATGTCTGTTTAGACAGAGAGTATATTTCCGAAGAGTATTTTTCCCCTGTGAACATGGATGGTATGTTTGTATCTATATTATTTTAAGGACTCATTTTTGTTTACAGTCAAAATTGGGAGCGTAGTCAATTTTATGGACATCTACGGTATATGGAATAAGTGGCTCCTTGACCTTACAAACAAATCATAGAACTACACACCTAGCAGTGTAATTAGTTGATTAGCTACATACCACACCGTTGTTATAGCGCAGAACTACGGGAATGTCGGGTTTCTTGAGACACAATGTCAAAACATCCAATTTATCTTAAAAACTTTTTATTTATTTTTAATTCTGTAAAAACCAGGTGAAAGCCAGATAATTTCTCTAAATTAATAAAACAAGAATTATATGTTTTTAACAATTTAAAGTAAAGATATTTAGTTTTACATTTTTTATTTTGAAATAAGACTCTTTTCATCGAACTGATTTCTCAAATATCTATTGTTGTACGTCACTTTCGTGACATCACGATAATTTAAATAGAAACAAACAAAAATAGAAACATCAACATTCTTTTCTGACATTTTCATTGGTCATTGGAGTCACGTGGAGTCACGTGGGCTTATACAGAAGAAACTTCTAGCGAAGATGCGCAGCTTTTACTGCATCGAATGAACTAATTTTTTTTTTAAATTATTAGCATCAAATTCTGAACACGATGGTGGTCTGCGGATATTCAGGTCATCAAAATTACGGTCTGTGGCCTTAATTATAACTTTAAAATTGATTTTTTGAAGGGAAGACGTGCAATTGAAACCTTCCGCACAAGATTATCCGATTCTACGGTCCCGAAAATGGTAAAATACATATATCTCATTTTTCCAAATATAAAAAGTAATACATCGTTAGAAAGATGTATCTTTTAGCTTTTACCTGGTTAAAACCGCATAAGCATACAATAAAAACAGGCTAAGTATCAATATTATTAAAAAATTCTCTTTTGAACTTTTTATTGGAAAATATCAGTTCGATTGATTCCATAGTTCCATCTTCCTATTGCGTATAACAGCGGTGTAAAAGGAGGGCACTAAAAAACATATGATCCTTTTTCTAATAAGTACCTCATTTCTCTACCACAGGTGTTTCAGAACTGACGTCAGGGAAAATTACTTGAACTGACAATTTATGTCAATTTTGTTAATATCAGCCTTCACAACAAATCATTTTTAGTTTATGGTAGTGTTTCGTAGTTAAAGGTATATGATGATAGCCAGCAGCCGAGCGCTTCTAAGGAAGTAAACAATATGCCATGCGATTTAATAGTCTACAAGTGTTATATGGTGTCATGAGTAAAATTCCCAAAACTTGTTCTCATACTGTATACAATAGTCTGTTTCAAAATGAATGACGTAGTTAGATCCATAGCACATGATAAATTATAGGAATTGATATCTTTTATGATATCTAGCAGTAATTGAAACAATTTTTAAGGTCTAATTTTTTCAGATTTGATTAAATCAACCCTTTCTTGATAACATATCTGAATAATAGTTCATCATGATTATTCATTCTACTCCAAAAAGGAAGGAAAGGTTGACACAAAAATATAATATTTTTTCGAATAACAATACGATCACCAGAGATCACAATTGAAAATGAACTTATTGATAACTAACAAACTAAAGATTTTACGTTTTAGAATTCTAAGGTAGCCGCATCTTTGTGTTCAATGAAACATTTCCTTACTCAAAATGAATTGAATAGAAGAAAAGAAGAAAATTTGTTACAATTGTTATTAACAACTTCAGTTTATAAAAAGAACAAACAAATCGAAGATCACTATCAAATTACTTATTAATTATTAATACCTCAGTTAAAAATAAATTCCATGAGACGAAAGCAGGAATATAGGAAGGAACTAACTACGTCGCGATAATAAGGTTAAAGAAAACATTGCATGCTTCATAAAAAAAGAGTAATTACTACGCTTGTCAACATCATCTTGTACGAAAAAACCGGCAATATTCAATATTCACCTCTCTTGCCCTTTAATAACAACACATCTGTTTATACAGAGACTATTTTTCCACAGAGTATTTTTTCCTTTGAAACATCTGTGTTGTTTATGCTGTGTCATGCCCTGAGGTAGGATGTTGTTGCATGCCTCTCTGGTTCTGAGTCACCTCAGATTCATCATCAACTATAGGCTGATCTAGATTCTTGGTATCATGGCTTATCCATTCTGGTTTGGCGCTGTCGCAGCTGGGGTTTTTTGTCACGTGGGGTTTGGAACTGCAGGGATCATAACGTTTAAGGTCTCTGGGCTGCAGTCATTGCTGCATGTCCACCCATGGCTCATACATACATACATACATACATACATACATACATACATACATACATATAAATATCTTGTTGAGTCGTATTCATGAATAAAAGTGCTCGACGCGAATGCAGAGCGTACTATCATCAATAGATAGAAAACACAACGTTGTTCTCGTACACGGTGTTTCACGTACCGCGGTTTAAAGTCCACTGGCGATCTTCAGCGACTGATATTCCTTTGTAAAAAACCGTTAAAAATGTACAATGTAATGAGTTCAAATCTTGCGTA
>JAUKPT010003648.1:0-11834 GCA_032273505.1 Nanomia bijuga | reverse complement strand
ACAGCTCATTTTATTTCTATTTAATGATACAAATATAATTTAAGCCATTCAATTGATATACTTAAAATAATATACTCAATAATGCTTCACTTAAGGATATATCGAACAATCCTATTGTGTTATATAAAAGAAGTGTTATAGATAGTCGTTAACAGTTTTCACAAAATTACTGAATTAAAACATCTAATCTAAAGTATAATTACAGTTATAAAAAGCCGTACACTATCTTTTGCCGTCTACTATTTTTTTAATAATTTTATGTCATGTTTCACTTTTTCTTCATTTAAGCTCGTTTGAGTGAATGAAATGAATTTAAATTTTGACAACTTTTAAATTGTATTGTAATCTTCTCATGTGCCAAAATATACCTATTTTCGTTGTTATTTGAGTCTGTTTTTTGACTTTAAACTTTTGATGGGGTGGGGCAAAAACTTCCCCAATTTTTAATCTCTGGTATCGAATTTTAGGCAGAAAAACACCTTTTCAGCTTAGAGTAGGTTTTAGTTATCTGAAAACCCACAAGAAGCTATGTAATTTCATAGATTTGCAGATTTCAAAAATATGTCATCACATCCATTTTGTTGACAATAGAAACTTTTTCAAAGCGATAGATTTACTAAAAATCTCAATCCGCAGTGAGGAATCCTATATTTTCAATGATCGACAGGAAAGAGGATCAATTTTTTCCCCACCTTGGACAACAGTGTCCCAGTAAAGTAATCGAGTTAGAAAAACATCAGAAACATTATCAGTATATTTCATGATATTTTCAAAGTTTTAGTTAAAAAATATCAACGCAATCTTGAGATATTCAATTATTTGTAATTTTTTCTCAATACGAATTGAAATGTTATGCAATTTGATATTTTGATCGCATAATAAAAAGATTTAAAACTCATTATTTCTCAAATCAAAGTTGTGAAGGACTTTATGATAATTTATTACAGTCCACACCAAAAACGTTCCATAAGTAATGCTTCAATGACGACATACCATTGGCCCTGACATATGAAATATGACACATTAAAAGGTCCAAAATTCGGAATTTTCGGTATATTTCGTTATCGTAATAAGGTAAACATATTTTCAAAAATATGACAAGAAATGGTCACTTCTACAGCGAAAAATTAATAAAAAGAGGCAAAATAAGCAACCATATGACCCTTATTTTGAATCATAGTGAATCATTTCCATATTACATCATTGGATGTATTTATTAAAGCCTTATAACATATCCAAAAAGAAAATAAATCTTAGTAATGAACAAATCTCAACGTCATCCTTCAGACTCGATTTCTAACGGGCTATTATTAATAGCATTAATAGAACTTACAACATGACTCGCAATCATTCTATTATATATACCAATTGAGCACTCTTTAAGTGTCGTTAGATTGTAATGTATATAAATGCATAATTGAAAAAGTGAATGGACATTTGGCGCCATTTAATAAAAAAGAAACTTATAAAACTATGAAGGTATTTTCCTTCAAAACCAAATATAAATTTTTCATGAGCTAAACGGCTAAATCATCTACATTCTACGAAAAGTGGATCTTTAAATAATTAAATTCGAATGAGTTACTGAAATTATTGATTTTAATTTTATACTTTCATTAAAAGTCATTAAAAGTTTGGGTTTGTGGAAATAAGTGAATCGTCCCTTTGATGTATGCCAATAACTATTACTGCTGGAAATTCCTGTTCTTGAGAAGTATATTTTGTACCATGGTGCGTTTTTTTTTATCAATTGAGTTAAATATTCTAGACAGTTTTTTTCTGTTAATTCCTATAATAGATTATTATTTCTACACCAACCAATTTGAGCATATCCTTGTAAAATATAATGCATAGGCGACCCAATTATCATTCCATTCTTTATAAAAACTAGTCCATTATTTTATTGCTGCCTTATATTATACGTGGCATTTTTTCATTCAGGAAGGTTTCCTAGGAAATAGATATGAAGGAACCTATTATATAGTTATGTCCGATCAATCAACATTTCAATTTCTTTGAAATCTTTTCAGCAATCGTTTGTTCATTTTTAAACAATTACAAAAAAGAAAAAAATATTTGTTAATTACATAATCGTTAAGAGATATTTCCACTCTCATCTTTATCTTATCTTTTCGAAATCCTTTGTGTAGAGACTCATTTTTCTTTCTTTGGCTCGTGAATCATGGAGGGAGTGGATAGAATATAAACAAGCCAGATAAAAGGTTGGTCGAACCACGTTGACACTCCCATGGATGCAAATTGTTTTCTTAGATACAAATAAGCAGAGCCTGGAAATTGAAAATATTTTGATAGTCTATTGTACAATTAGTATTATTTGATAAAAATTCAGCAACGCGATGCAAAAACATCAATAGGAATATTTTACCTTCCCAATTTTTCCTTTTTCTTTCTATTATTTCCTAACAATAGAACATACTTTGCCCCTATTTTTCCTCATTTCTTCTATGAATAGCGTTGGAACTATAACAAAAAGGAATAACTATGGAACAGATCTTAAATTTTATGATTTTTCTTTTCATCTGTTACTGACAATTCTTTAGTGTCATTAAATATCAATTTACAACGAAAGGATGTATAGGAGAAATCTTTTCTTTAAGGCCAAATCAACAATGTGTTTAGGGTAACCCGACCGACTCTGACATTCTTATTTTGCGTATTTTAAATAAATTCCAATATATCCAAAAATAATTGAATCAGGGGTTTTACCTTCTTTTCTTTACCTGTATTGTTATATAATTTTACTATTTTGTATTGAAAAGCAATCAGGAAATTGTTCAAATTGTTTCATATTGTTTGATTAATCTTCTGTCTTAAAGGTTACTATAGAATCCTTATGTCTTTCTCTTAATTTACTTCTCTTTTGGTCATTTTGAATTATTACGACCGACTGACCCTTCTTCATGTCACCCTTTGTTACCCTAAACACGCATTTTTTTTTTGGCCTTACAAACTAATAAACTCAATTTTAATCGGAACGTGAAATTGTATCAGCGTCTAAATTAATTGATTAGCCAAGTTATTTCAACAATAATAGTATTCAGTTATTTAAAAGTATGAATCTAAGTGGTGCTTATTCCAAAAATAGTTACGGACTAAAAGAGATATGATAAACCTTAAATTATAGTGTATGAAGGGATATATTTTCTTTGATAATTGAATATTCACTCAGTCGCAACGCCCTAAATAAATACATTGGAAAAATTATGTCATAAAAATGGCGGAAAACAAATGACAAAGCTCATCATTCATTTGCACTGAAGAGAATTCATTCAAAGAAAAGTTTGACAGTCAACAACGACCACATCCTGTGGAAGGTCTCACGTTTTATTTTATTTTGCAATAACAAAGGAAATAAACATTATTTGTTTTATCATAATTGTAAAATTACATCTTTTTTTATCATTCGTTATTCATAAGCAGAGAGGAGGAAAGCAATAATGATTAGAGGCAGGGAATTCATAATTAAATAATTGATAAGTGTAGGAGAAAATTTTTTCTCTCAAAAGAATAGAGACTTAAAACATCTTATTTTTTTAACAGAATGGAAATACATTGATCAATATTACTTAAATATGACCAGCATAGATCCTGTTGGGTTTTTTTTTAAACGTTCAAAGCGTTCCGTTCGTTGCTTAATCTTTCTGAAAAACATTCAACTATCACATATAAGAAGTATAGAGTTAAACATAGTTCATTTAATTTTATGCTCAACAACTAATAGGTAAGAACTAGCTTTATGTTTGTGTTAGAGGTATTTGAATGTTTTGAATTAAATATAAGGGGAAAGGGTGAGGTAGGGGAGGTGCTAGTAATGATTGTGCAATTGTAGACCAGCATTACCGAACTAACCAAGACCGTGACTTAAGTACCGTTGTGAACATTAGGCCCAATTTTCTTTCCATGAACACGGGTTGATCGGATATACTTTTCCAGAGTGATAATATGCAGGTAAAGCAGACAATGTTATATCAAACTTAATAATTACCATGTATTTCTATTTCTTTAGAAAAAAAGAACACGACAATGGGCTGCACAGTTAGCGGTAAACGGCAGTTGATAATCATTGAAACAAAGCAAACTAACGAGATAATTACAAAAGAAAACCCATGTTTGACTCTAGGAAACAATGAGATTACCTTTCAACGGAAACGGAGGGATGGATATTGCATCGCCATGTCGAAGGTACACAAGAGAAGACCTACACGTGAAAATAGAAAACAAACCGATAAACCAACGACAAAAGTCAAATACAGACCTGTCGAAATGAACTTAAAATTGATGAATGATAATGTCAAGACTTTTGATAAAATGGGTGCTAATCTTCTTCCACTGGAAAGCTTACATCATTCGATCAGGTATGCAATTGGCTGAATATATATACAGGGCTGTGGCCATCATAAAAAAGCACGTGATTAAGAAAACGTCTTGATACTGCATATATAGATGAGGAAATTGAATCGAAAACCTGGTGAAAGGAGATTTTGAACACACGAGAAATATATTGAAATCATTCCAAAGACGACTCATATTAGCAAGCATAAACATAATATAGAAGAAGACTGTTATGGAGCAAAATTCGCCAATATTTGATACATAAAAAGGAATATCATAAAAAATGTAAACTATATCAAAACATGTTATGAGACCCAAAATGGAAGAGAAGCTGACAATTTATATTATTGATTGGCAGAATGTACAACCACTCCATATAGAAGATTTATCATAAAGAGTTGACAATTTGCTTATAGTTTTAGATAAATATTTTTTAACCAGAGATAAATTGTATCTATTTTTATTCCAATTTTTAGAAAAATCAATATTGATAATACATTTTGACTATTTTAATGTTTCTACCAATACGTGTTGGTTTTTGGGTAACAGACATGATTCAAAAATAATTGATCAGGAAGACTTCAAAACATTTCAACAATGTATCAACGAGAAGTATGTGTTAAGGTCAAGGGAAATTGGCTCTTTTGTTGAAAATATTAGATCTTTGAAACTAGAGAGTTTAGAATATTTGATTCAAGATACCACTTTGGTGTGCTGGAATCCTACGTTGCTTTGATTCGCATTTTCTTCTTTCTTCTTCAATTCACTTTCTTCAAAATAAAATCATCGAATGATAATCTGCAAAGAACTGGATTTTATTTTCAAATGCAAATGCAAAACTTTTTAAGAAGTGCACAGCCAGACATGAGCTTTGATCTTTTGTGAATTACACGACAGTAACAAAGCTATTTTAAAAAATGTAGTCGCCATTAGCAGTTTCTTCCTTTCAATGCTCAAGGGAGGAGCAACCATCACGGTCAATTTTTTTCATTGACTACTCAATTATAGTGTATTTAATTATAGTAGTCCGTGCTTTCTTTCCGCTTGATCTTTAATTGTACTGGTTATTCACACATTTCAATCCCAGAGTGTTATATGAGTGATCAAACATGCATTCCAGTCCATAATCTAATGTAACTTACTATATAGTGATTATAGCAGAATGGTATATATTTTAGTGTCTTAAAGTAGCGCACGGACTACTAAACAAATTGTTTAGTAGTCCATGAGTATCGAATGAACATTTGAATATATACCGCTGAAAATCCCATATATATCACAGCAAAAGGTCAATAATTTCCTAACATCATCATATTAAGCACGCGCAAATGGTACTATTTAATTTTCTCCACACGTTTTTGGACAAACTGCTTAAAACATTTTTACGTTTTAATGACAATATTCTTTCTATAGGAAAATATGAAAAAACAAACATCAAGGAACAGTTGGATCTGTTACCACTATTTTTTGGATTACAAATATCAAAACAAAAGAATATATGTTATTTAATTACTTTTTGGAAGTCGTCGGGTATTTTTTTACAAAAAAATTGAATTCGAGCAAAAAAAGACGACCATGTGAAGAGGCAAAAAAAAGCGACAGTGAACACCATTAAATCTTTATTTTAGACCGTAAAATGAAAATACAATAGATTCTGCTTGGAATTTGTTCATTATTTTCTCAGACAACTTATCCCATTCATTCATAAAAATTCTCCCCCTCTCCGCTACGACAAGCGTTTTTACGCTATTAGTTTTTTGTTTTATTTTATTTGTTTTATTATTTTTGCTATGTGTTTCTTTTGCATTTTCTTCTTCATCATTGTCTTTGCATTGCATAAATTTTTCATTTTATTTACGTGTTCGTTGTAAATATCTAGGAAGCTGCTGTTTATCACTTTATTTCATGTCATGGCAGTAACCATGTTGTTTTTCTAGAAATAGAATCAACAAAAAAAAAGTCCCATTCATACATTTTAACTTTTGCAAAAAACTGCATGAGAAAAGAGACAACTTAGTTAAAAGTTGGACTTTTTTTACTGGATACTGAAAACCGGTTTTAAAAACTTTTTCCATATTTGGAACTAGCTGTGACACCTCACGACTGAACTCCCCACACAAAGGAAGCTGAATGTTCTGACCAGTTGAGCTGAGAACCGAAAAAAGGAAAAATAGTAGAAATACGGCATATTCTTTTTCTTTGAAAGTTTCTCCAGTTCAGATATACTGTGTGGATAAAAGCTGTTTGAATAACGGGATTTATTTTTACTATAGTAATAGAAGACTCATTCTAATGATGAAGGTTAGATATATTTTGTTAAGAGGTTAAGGGACGTATGTGCTTAGATAACTAATTAATTGTTGATTAATTATTTTGTAAAATAGTGATTCCAATTTTAATTCCATCCCGAGATGTTTCTTTCCAACATCTAGTTATGGCAAGAGCGTGTACGTGTTTTGAGATTCACTAAATCCGTGAAAAAATATCATATTATCATAACACAAATATTTAACGTGTTTTTAAGCTATTATTTCTTTCAATGCTTTATAAAATTGCTCTCTAACTAAATCCAGACTGGACTATTTGAGGGTTTCTTGGGCGATAATTCGATTTTTCAAACCTTAATACTCAATTTTTGGTTTTATTTTACATGTTTGAAAGGCTTTTTGTTTCGTGGATACTTAGACCCCCTACAGTGGATAGGGTTAATGTGAGATGGATTATTAGACCCGTAGTTTAATATTTCTAGGGTCATTTAAAAGGAGCCAAATTTTATTTTATTTTTTTAAGTTTTATTCTTGAACTGATATATAGTAAGAAAAAAAGTGAAAATAAATTGATATTCTGCGAAAATTGTTTTATCTTGCCAAGGCCAAATTGTATAATATTGTATTATAAATTCTTTTTTAGCAATTTCTCTTCACTTTTTAGAGGTTTATTGCATAGTAAATGTACTAAAGACAATCTCCTGAAGATTTGACAAACAATTCTTTTTTCCTTCAGATTTATGATTGTCCTAAGCAAGGCAAGTATCGAAAAAAACGTTAAATTGAGAAAACGGCATTTAAAGTTTGTTAAAACAAAATAATCTTTCAAATTGTAAAAATATATTGCATCAGCTAAACATTTCCAAGAGGGTTTAAGTAGGGAATTAATATAAATGTATATCTACTATAGAAACGTGGTATTTTAACATGCTGACTGCACGTTGTTGCTAAGGGCGTTGCTGTGGGAGTTTATAAAGGGAATTTGTAGTAGACTTTCAGACCCACCATCATAATATATTTTTTAAGTAAAATAACCAATTTTTTTTTTTCAATTTCTTCAAATTTCGAGAGGACAACTACAGTAATGCGTACAAACTGCTTTATAGTCGAGTTAACCAATTGGAAACCAAATTGATCGTGTAGAATACGATTCGTGTTACTGTAGGTAGATATTAAGAACATTAAAAACAATTTTTCCTAAGATTCTACCACAGATTAGAAGTTATGAGACTGGCCTATAATTTGTTTTGGGCTGTCTACTACCTCTTTATGAATCGTTTGGACATTAGTTTCGAGGCCGAGGGGAAGGGCACTGTCAGAAAGACATTTGCCCACTGATCTCTTCGAGATCTGTGCATTTCCCCATAAGAATGGATAGTTCCATGTTTAAGGAACGTTTGGTGCACGAATTATTTGTAAATTTAAATCTACGAATATGCATGCGAACCTGGAGAGATTCTTTTGTCATAATTCTCTTAAAAGTTTCATATGCATACATAGCGTTTAAGGGCCTTGCAGTAGAACATGTCTATCTTAACTTCTATGAATCTTGAGCGTAGTTAAACATTTAACTGAGAACTTTTTTGGAAACTAATTTGATAAACTCATCTCGAACCTTCATTTTCTGATGTATTCATTAAGTCCCTTTTGAAGCTTGTGATAGACAAAATGTAATGGGTTTTTCGCTGAGGATAGCATTTCAGATCAAAAATTCAAAATACAATTATCCTTTTTTGGTTCTCAACTTCAAAATAAGAAATATGGAAACGAAAAGGAAATACAAATTAAGGCCGTCGTAATTGCACATTTTTTAAATTGTAAAGAGAGACTAATCAAAAAATAGTTGCTAATGAAACGTTTGACGTTCTGATAAAACAATACTTAGAAAAAGAAATTAGCGCTTAATGAACAACATTAGCTGATAATTGCGTTTTTTTCTAGATACATAAGATAATAAAAGAGATAAGTCATAAAGAATGTGATGATCACGTCAACCGAGTTCTTCCAGGAATACAATTTAGTAAATTATTAAAAATCTTCTATAGATGTAAAGTCGTGATTTTCTATGATGTTTTCTACCTTGTTCTGTTAGATAGCCTAAAATTTAGATCTCATGAATTGTCCAGGTCAAAACTCTTGTGAACTTTCAAATGGGTAATAGTGCAACAGCCTGACAGTAAGTGCAAAAGGACCTGTTGACATAACTCACTATATTGTTCCATTATTCAAGACTCTTTAGCCCGACGAAATCAAATAGATTTTGTCAGAGTGAATCATTAAGAGATCGGAGTTTTCGTTTATTAATAAGCCCATCATCAACACATTTTATCTTTACCCAAGAACATATCTGATTTTACTCATTTATTTCTCAAAAAGAAAAGCAAATGCCTGTAGATGCCTTCAAATGTCAATCTAGTTTGTCCACAGAAGATTTATACCGAAATATATCTTATTCTATTCTTTTTATGAAATAGTTAAACCCTGTAAAAACCAGCGCCAGATTGCTTCCATCCATAATCATGAAAAGAAATTTTTATCATAAAATTAATTCTCTAGAAAGAAAGACAAATGCCTATACTCGTTTTACATGTACATGTACTTTATTGAGTTCATATCATGAATCCTTTCATTATTGGGCTCGTTTGTCATCAAAATCGGTGCGTTGACAATACCAAGTGTCAATCCATTCCACTCGTTCTTCGAGCGTTGGCTGAAATATTTCACTCTTATTGCATTTTGAGTGGGTTGCTTGTTGATCTTTTATTGTGCCCTCGAGTAGTGACATTGGTTTTTAACTTAAAAGTGAAGAAACGGAAATTTGTAGCATAATGCTACAACGGCTAATATCCAGATTAAGACGTGTCAGACGGGTGTCGTAAGGTTTTTTACTTAGATTTTTTTAAAAAAAGATTCTCATCCATAGACATAGACATTCCCGATAGAGGCAGTATATATTTAGCTCGACTAACGGGGATGGATCAACATTTTACGACATATTTACAACATTTGACATTTGACAGAATCTATTGTGCAATTTAACGCATCACAAGGAAACACTTGTGGCGGAAATTATTTCAGTGATTGATTTTATTAATTTACGGATATCCAACTTGAAATCTAACCACTAAAGCAATGCGCAGACGTCACTCAGATTATTGGTCAGTTGCTTTGCACGACGTTGGATTTTCTTCACGAATCTCATACCACCAAGGTAGTTTTATCTTCATATGATATTCCTATAATCGAGATGTTCTTACTGATAATTTATCAAGAGTTTACAATTTGTAAATGTTCTAGTCTTTCTAACGTGTTAGATTCTTCATATTCCTTCTATGTATCTCTCTCTTTTATCTCTCGTTTTAGACGCTTCTTATTTGCACGTATTTTCTTGTATCTCATTGTTTTGGTACACCCGTGACTATTCGAAAATTCTGTCAACGATTTTTGGTATTTTCGGAATTTTTGGTTATTATAGGATTCTTTTCGGGCTTTTAGAATTTTTTTACAGGTTTTGGGTGGTTTTTATTCGGGATTTTGATTTTTTTTCGGGATTTTGAATTTTTTTTCGGGATTTTTCTTGGAATCTTTCCTTAAAATGTCAACGATTTTTTTTACCTGTTTTTCCCTCAGGAATATCATTAAGTCTGCAACATTTGGTCGGTAAATTATATTTCTATTGTTAATTATATATTTTGAAATTCCATTTACCTGACGATGAATAAAAATAGAAATAATAGAGATAATAGAACCAAAAAGTAAGAGTAAGTAAAGTAAGTCTAAAGTAAGAGTAATCTTCTGCCATTCACAAGATAAGAGGTAATCGAAGGTCATCAAATGTAGATCATATGCAAATCACCCACGTAATTTAAAAGAAGCAAACAGAAATCAACACACCAAAATATCCTTGCATTTAAAAAAACAGTAGTAGTATATTGTGAACTATGGTCACCAATATGTTTAAGTCGTAGCAATCAATGATCTATAATGTCATCAAGTGATCTGCTATTTTTGGGCGTTTTAAAATGTTATGGCAGGAAGATTATTGAAAAGTAACCCAGTGGGCATGAAACGTTGTAGAAACGTTGTAGAAACGTTTCCTACGTTTCGTCAGTCCCAGACGTACACAAAACGTTGATATAACGTAATTTAAGTACTTTGTTTAAACGTTTTTATTTTACCTGTTTGTCTAAGACTTAGCAATTACGTAGTTCTTACGTAACTGTGAAACGTTTTTCAAATGTAACTGATTTACGTCGCTACAACGTAGTTAAGAGTTACGTATTTTTGACACGTAAAGGTAACCTTTTGCATACGTATTTATAATACTTCGTATTTACGTAATGCAGATACGTAACCACAACAATGCATTTATTACGGACGTTGAAAGAACGTAGTGACTACGTAAAAATGATACGTTGTATGTCCGTAACAAGAATACTTAATTAAAACGTAGTTAAGAGTTACATCTATATTGGGTGTAAAAATAACGTTTTGTACACGTATTGATGTGACATCGTATTCACGTAACGTAAATACGTAACTACAACGTAAATATTTGATGCATTTATTACGGACGTTGAAAGAACGTTGTTTCTACGTAAAAAAGATACGTTTTATGTACGTAACAAGAATACGTAACAGCAACGTAAGTCTATTTTAGGTGTAAAGATAAAGTTTTGGATACATATTTATGTTACGTTGTATTAACGTGATGAATATACGTAACTACAATGTGTGTTTTCGATGCATTCATAGCAGATATTAACAGAACGCTGTGTATACGTAAAAAAGATACGTATTATCTACGTAGCAAGAGTACGTAACTACAATGCAGTTAAGAATTACGTCTATTTTTGATGAAAGAATTACGTTGCCTACGTAATAAAATACGTTACATTTACGTAACAAAAATACGTTGTATGCAATTAAAGTACCTTGTTATGAGAATCGTTCATAAAGGACGATCTTACGTAATTGCAATACGTCATGTTTACGTGGAACGGGTACAAAACTACAACGTCTATCTCACATTTCCAAAAAAGTACGATCTAGCCCAATTTTGAAATGATCCGGGATGCCATAAGCAGATGTTAAAGGTAAAAAATTTACATGAGCAATAATCTCAGATATATACACAAGTATCTCTTTTAGGTCCGCTCTTATTTCGTGTTTTCATTAATCATTTGGACTAGAATATCAAATCTAAATTCACAA